>JAQBSW010001694.1:0-124978 GCA_029291075.1 Eudiplozoon nipponicum | reverse complement strand
TTTATCTTAAGACACAATTTCCACATGCATCTCAATGCTTCTTTGAACACCATTGGATTCTCCCATTATTAACGTGCGCATGTTTATAACACAAGGCATTGTTGTCATTCAGGCTAATATAACACGGAACTTTTTGACCGCTTCATTGCGTATTATTGTATGAGATAATTTATATCGTTATAAATGTAAACATATCAGTACAAGTACGCTACCACACAGCAAGCACTTATTTAGTATATCACTTTTGTGCTCTACATGCTTATAAGGTGAAGAGTATTACAAAGTTCAATAGAAATAGAAAATTATTAGGATAAAATCCATTCCACTTACATTTCCTAAACTTTGTAGGCTTTTTATTCCGCCTACAACACATTGATGGTCACATCCAAGCTCATTTGCCAAACTAAATGATTCCACTTCATCACACACTTCTAGGCGTTCCAAAATCACACGCGGTATATCCATTTTGACAAAATAAATAATATAATTTTCATCAGCACAGATATTCAATAAAGAAATATCCCTGTTAAACCAAAAAGCAATGTTGGCAAAGTTACAGTTTTCTTATCTTCCCAGAAAACAATTATATTTTCTATTCATTAAAAATCTCATTTTGATTGTTTTTATTAAAAATGTAGTTAATCAAACTTAGAGGATTTGTATTACCACATATCGGTTAATATAATATTGTATCGGAGTGCAACGCTCCAGCAAGAGTGCTGTGTAACGTTATAAATTAGTGTAAAAAGTAACCAATAAAGACAATGGCCCTAAAAAGAGCTGAAAAGGCTTTCATCATGTTTAACTACTGAGAGATTCAACTTGTCAAGTCAGTATCAGACATGGTGTTTCTGTGCGGGTTTGATACCTGAAAATCAATATATGAATTGAAGTTTAACCGATCAATTCTTTCGTTCCATGTCTATCCGACTCATACCTGCAACTCCTTGGACAATGCTATTTGTGTCCAGATTAACCTCCATATCCAAAGTAAATAAATATATACTTCACTAAGTAATGGGCAATATAACTGTGTATTTAACAAGAAACGCTGCACATCGATCGTTTGATTTAATCGAATACTTTTCTTTCTTAATAATATTTGTTTCAATCAGGCACCATGGTTTAAATTTAACAATAAAAAGTTTGTACCTAGCAGCTCCGCGTTACAACACAACGAACTTCAATTTTGACAAATATAGTTCTCTTCAAGTTCAAATAGTCTAATTCTGGTTTCACCTAATATTTCTCTTAACTGTGATTTTAGCAACAATCTCTTTTAGTTTCAAGCAGTTTTAATTGAGATTTCTTGAAATGCAAATTAATTAATAGGGTTTTGTTTAATAATAATACACACCCGCGTGCAATACGCAGGTAACATGCAGTGAATTTATCTGACTTAACGCTCAAACACAGGATTTACTTGTTTCGCATGCCCTTACATTTCTTACATAATCATTAACGGTTCAATTAGGACTTAATGGATTTATATTTTGTGTAAGAACAGAGTTAGGTTATTTGACCTTAAAAAGCAATGTATTTGTCAAAATCGAAAATCGCTGGGTTGTAACGCGGAGCCGCGTGTTACAAGTTAATAGGGCCAAGGCCCTACAAAATATTGCTACCGCGTCATTTAAAATTTCATCAGTTTTCCCCCGCATAGATATTAAAGAATTAGAGTGGGTTAGAGATGCTCAAACACTATTTAATTTTTATCACATTGTGAACTCAATCGATAAATTTCTTGCCGCATGAATGGCTTTACCAGCGAAATTTGGGACGATCATGGTCGATTTGTGTTGTTATCAGAAGAAAGTCAAAGTTGATATGCGGGAATTTTGGCACAAATTTGCGAACTGTTATGTTATCAATGGCAAACGTAATGTGAAACTCGCAGGAGAGCTAAATTCTGCCTAAGTGTAGATTTTGAGAACGTTGTTCAGCTTTCCAGGAATAAATTCATCATTAAAGATTAATTGAATGATCTGTAATTTATTATTGGCACAGGTGCTGAGGTAAGCATATTGAGGTCAGATGTGGGGAAAGCCGATTGCCTTACATTTTATAATAAAGTACTGACAACCAATGGTAGTCCGGTGGGTGTTATGGAGATGATAGAGCTGTTGATAACATTTGGACAGAAATATACATTTAAGTGGAATGTTCTAATAGCCGAAGTAAAGTTTTATATCACTGGGATAGATATTTATACCCATTTCAATCGGCCATTAGATCGCACAATCAAGACCTTATGAGAAGTTTTGTGAGCGTTAACACATACTAAGTCTGGAACCTCAGTGATTAAATCAGATCGTTTACCCCGTTCCACAGTCCAAAATGTCTTTGCTGGTATCATCGAGAAACACCTTCCTGTGTTTCAATCTTTTAGTGCCGAAGAGAATGGATTAAATTCAGGAGTAGAGAACAAAATAAAGTTGGAGACGCCGTTGCCTTATTCACCTAAGATAAAACCTTTGTTATGAAACAAGTATCAGATCGCCGTTGCAGAATTTCACCAATTGCCCAAAGAGAGAATTTGAAGAATGTCAAAATTCCAATAGTGGTGGTTTCCGAATCTTAACTAGGAAAATGGAGAGTGTTTGTGTTTTACCATCTATTAAATTCAGGGCATAAGGGTGACAAGTATCTTATCCAATACCAGAGTACTCTGCTCTGAGACATAATGGGGTATGAGGTTTATTAAAATTTAGATCTCTAGAAGGCGTATAATCAGATACCAATAGACGAAAGTACTCTAATACTCAACACAGTCAGATATCCAGTAGAAGGATGGCATAAATATCTTTGAATTCCATTTGGTCTGAAAAATGTCAATCAGATATTCCAGTGTTTGGTTTAGCAATTCCTCCAGAATAGTTCATTTGCAAGGGTTTATATAGGGCTCATCATTATTTTAGTCGATCACGTGAGAAATATCGCATACACTTAGAAACATTTTGATCAGTAGGGAAGACATGAATTAGTGGTCAAATCCAATAATTGCACAATTTTTTTTATTTTCGTTCAATTATTCTGGACAAACACTTTCCAATGAGGGTAAAAAACTTTTCAAAGGAAAGATCTAACCAATCATGCACATAACCGAGGTCTTGACTGTGCGCTAATTTCGCTGGCTTTTGAGTATGACCAGCTATTATCGACAATTCGTTAAATTTCGGATTGCTTATACGCCATCTAATGTCAGAGATGTGTAAGATCAAGAAGTTCTAGCATCTAAACTTGAGCAAAAAGACCGCGATAAATCCCGTAGAGCTCAGGAAATGCTAAGTTTAATAATCCCCCCAACACCAGTATACTGGAATAATCCATTTGAGCTTTTAACGAATGCCTCAGCTATTGCAATTTGTGCAGTACTACAGCAAAGATGCAATGGTTTATTAAGGCCAATTTGGCTTTACAGCGGAAAGCTTCATGACATAGAAAAACTGTATGATAATTTTGGTAAAGAGCTTCATGCCGTATATGCTGCTGTGTTACATTTCGAGCACTACTTAGAAAGTCATCAATTAATGTTTTTGACGTATTATAAGCTACTGATAAGCAAACTCAACGTGGTACGACGGTGTCAACCATGTCTCGATGGCCGATCGTACATGGGCTAACGGGGCTATGGCGGTGGTGTCACCAAGGCGTGGTGGATTTTCGACCGGCAATCGGATCTCCTATAAAATACCACATGAGCCCGACGACGGCACCATGACTCGGCGTGTGTTCCCGCCACAAAAGGGTTCAACAGCCACAGGATTACATGGACTCCTGGACAGTACCCCGTACTTCCGAATGGCGAATGAGCTCTCAACAGCCACCGGCAACCATGCAACTTACTGCTGCCTTGCAGAATGCGCTTGGATGTGCAAAGGCTAGAGGTGCGTCCTCGACCAAAAAGCCGAGTGGTGAGGTAACACCACTTGTACCAAATTCCCAAGAAACTCCATGAAATGTCATGGAGCCGGCTTATCATCCAAAAGGAGTCAGCCGCAGTAAAGTAAAGTAAAACTCGGTTAAACTGCGAGGTTTAATTAATCTTACATTACTTGATTATCAAAGTTCGATTTCCTGTCTCTCATATTGCTGGCAAAGAAAAAAGTGATGCCAGGTACAATTAGCAGACCGAATGAAGTAGGCATCAAGCTGATACGCCAAGCTGCACTAAAGAATCTAGAAGATTCGCTCGTTATTTTAGTTTAGCAAATAATGGAAACTCAAGAATTGGATTCCTTTCGGTGATAGTCGCTAAACACCAGACTATGCTGACGAACTCGTGAGTGGCACGTAGTTGTTATGCAAAAATTCCAGAAGACAACCAAGACCGTATATGCCGTTGGAGCTACACATCAATTTTAAAAAAAAACTACATGTATTAGGTCATACATTCTTAAAAGCCACCACGCGATTGATTACTAACAGATATGTATGGCCGCATACGTCTAAAGACATATAGGCTTATGCACGAGCATGAATCAATTGCCAAATCAGTAAGGTTTGAATACATACCAGAACCGAGATACGTAAAATCGGGATACTGACCGGATGGTTGACGCCGAAAGCCGTAGGTATGAATAAGCTCATCCGTGGTTGTTTAAAGCAGTACTCCTAAAGAAATTTATGTGTTGGAGTCATACTTGGAAAACGAATCAGAAACTATATAAATTTAATGCATATCTCACATATTACACTCTGAACTTCTTGCTGACTGAAATTACCGACGTCTTTCTGCTTCGCTGATTACCTGCACCTGCTAACTATTTTGCGTATTACTCACGCTGCTTCACTAATTTAGGTAGCCTTTAGTCACTCCAATCACTTGCTGCTGCGAATCAAGGCAACCGTTTTTATTTATTTTATTAACTAAACTTCTACGTCTGTCAGCCTTCTTTTTGCTGTGGTAGATCATCAGCAAGATCTATCAGGACCTTCACTAAAGAAATTGCCATATCCTGCCTGTAGTAATCTACAGTTTCACGTGTATCTACCTAGAAAAACCTTAACGTACGAACAGGACACATAGCAACGCTTTAGAAGCACATTCAGATATCCGGCTCAACTCTAGTACTCTCATTTATCACGTTATTGAGAGATAAATGTCATCGTAGAGCTCATGAGTACAATCAAGAGTACATGTTACATTGCAGAATTTGTAATGTTTAAACAAAATCTGGCTAGGGCGTTATATCTCTTTCAAAATTGCGAAGATGCACATAATGATACATTTTTCGACGAATTATGCTAGGAGTTGTTATGACTCCTGAAGTTGACTAACAGACACCGTCGGCCAGAAGTTCAGTATGAAATTAATTTGTGCGAATTCGCGTTTCACTATTAAACTGCTCGTTTGCTATACAAAACATAGGATAATTCCCTTCACTAATGTAAAATAACAATGAAAAAATTAAATGATTTTGGATTATAAAAGAATAGAATAGAATAGAATAGAAGATTTTTATTTAGATTCAAACAAAACATGTTCCATCAAATTGATAATAAAATTAGAAAATTTACAATAAATAAATGATATCACATCACATAAATATATACAATTAGTCTCACATAGATAAGTAAATCTCAATAGTTATGATTCACATTTTATCAACATCTGAACATCCAGCAGTAATATCAACTTCGATACAATTTTTATGAGAATAGCAAAGCACGGTATTTTTAATTAATCGCATTTATACAATTATTGATGATATAAATAGTTAAATATTCAACATCGAGATCCACAGACCTAATAATAGGAAAAATTATGGTATAACTCGAGTGTACTATTATGCATAAATGAGAACCATGACTAGCAATTGTCTATTTGTTATGTTGACTACAAAGATGATATAATGCATAAAATTTCAATATAATAAAACAGAAATAAGGAATTAAAAATTCGAGAAGGTGTGTTGCTGATCACAACTATCCTTGTTTTTTATTCAACTAAGAGAAAGTTTTATCATAATCAAAGTTAAAAATATCAGTAGGATTGTAATTTTTTCTAGTTCAGTACATAAAAATTTAAAAGACATCTTAGATGGAGGCGTTTCTCTAAGTCCCTTTGGTAATTGATTGTAAATTTTCGAAAAAGAGAATAACTTTCACGCAACATTCCCCACCAAAGGAGTATAGATCGCCAAATGTACAGATTTAGTTCCAACTTCATGAATCTTTCTTATTGGATTCATATAGGCGCCACTCCACTGTTTCAAGTGGAAAACTTTTATGCATTAGAAAATCCTCCGAAACCATAAAATTTGCAGTGGCATAAGCTGTAATCTACTGGCGTCTATAGTGCAGGAGTCAGGGCAAATATGTTTCACAAGTTTTCTTAATACAACATCTAGCATATTTTAAAATCCCTTTCTCAATGGATTCCAAGTAGCGGCAGCATATTCCAGTATCGGTCTAATCCAAATAATATACATTTGTAATTTTATATCGTTCGATAAGATATTTCTATTTATTAGCGCTTATCTGTTCTTAGCGCAGCTAACTATTCTTTCAATATGTCTCTCAGCAGAAGTTGTTCGTTGTATTGTAACACGCGGCTCCGTGTTACAACCAATCGATGTTCGAGTTTTACAAACACAGTGCTCTTTAAGGTCAAATATTCTAACTCTGTTCCTACACAATATTTCTCTTAACTGTGATTTTAGGAACAATTTCTTTTAGTTTCAAGCAGTTTTAATCGATATTTCTTGAACTGCAATTTTATTTGTCAATAATAGGGTTTTTATTAACTAAATAGAACCGCGCGCGATCCGCGAGGATCACACGGTGGACTATTGTGTCACTGCAGATTTATCTCGCTTAGTTGGATTATTCGTTATTCAAGCAAAGGATTTACTGTTCATATTTAATAATGCTTATCCGAACTTCAGAGAATAATGGATTAATGTAATGACATAAATAAAACCATAGCAAGCAGTGGACTAAATATTCGTGAGTTTTTGTCATTGAAGACTTTTTACGGATTACACAAAATATTTTCCTTTATAAGCATAAATCATTTTACTATGTTCATATCATCATGTATTTTCAATCGTTTGACGATATTAATTTCAATTCAGACATTTGTGTAAGAATAACTACTTGTGTGAAAACATCTTTCTTTATAAACATAAATCATTTTACTATGTTCATATTATCATGTATTTTCAATCGTTTGACTATACTCATTACAATTAAGACATTTCTGTAAGAATCGCTAAATACATCGCTACCCAGCAAAATGACTCCTACATAAATGGTGCCTCGAACCGGTTCCAGCTCACAGCTAATAATTAAGCAGCAATCCTAGTCACTGAGAATATCAAGCAGGCGGTAATCTTCCCGGTAGCCCAAGCATATCGGATGAATGTCAAGTAAAAGTGAATCCGGTGAAGTGTCGAATACACACAAGAAAACAAGTCCTGAGCCACAAAAAACAGCGAGCCATCCTCGCAAAAACTAAATCCTTGAAGACAGCCACACAATGACGGATGACGACGACGTAATTCTGGCATCTTTACTCGACAGCGCGCGCACGCACAAGACAACATACAGCTCAGGAAATGCGGGAAGCCCTGTGGCGAGCCCAGCAACAAACCGCACCACCATATGGACCCAGTACAAGATCTGCGAGTTCGATCCAGCCCACCTTGACGAGTGGATCAACGATTTTAATTTATTGGCCAAGGTGTCCAATATAACAGAAGAGGGCTCCATCTTTTTGGGGGCATGGAAGTCAATCCCAATTTCTTTCAGACACATACACAAAGACATCCTGCATCATTACACGGATGACACATGTTCGTAGCCATAGCAGAGCCTTCAATGTGCCGTCAAGCAGCGCCTGCCACAAGATCATGAAGACAGGCTTACAGAATTGATGAGCCATATGTCCCTAGGTAGCCGCACGCCTTCCGAGCTATTTAGGGAGATAGAGCTGAAAGCCACTCAATTTAATCTACCCCGTGGAATATTGATGCGAATGTTCATTCAGAAGCTTCCTCCAGCACTGCAAGAATTGGCCACCTTCCTGCGCCACTCTATTGAAGTGAAAGACGACATACTACCAACACGTCTATAAAAGTGGTGGAAGAAACACCAATGTAGCTCACCAGCCTCAGAGCCAGGTTATAGCATCATCAGCCCAAACGAATGCCATCAATGAACGCCTCATCAGGCTGCTCGAAAGCCTCACCGTCAGGGCAGATTAGGCCTCGGTCAGTGTCGTCGACTACAGACGCGACCAGAACAGGCGTGACCAGCATCGACGACCGTTTCGAAAAAGCATCAAGAGGTCGACGTCCAGAGGCCTTGCCTCTGTTCCCGAGCTTCCGGCGAAGTGGTGTCCAAATCATCGCAGATAACGTCACTCCACGCGCTATAGCATGAGAAGTGACTGCAGATTCACGCTCACAGACGCGGCGTTTAGGTGAGCACAGCCAACTTTGAGAGGTCAGGATGATTCGCCCATGGAGGGTTCGGAAAACTTCTGGTGTCAGCCTGCTCTGCGGCAGTAGAAGCTGAACACACCAAAATTGTTTGCCACCCAACGTCTCCGGGCTCAAAGCACGTTGCTTTCGCGGTAGAGCGCAACCAAATTATTCGGTCAAGTCATGTTTCAAATGTTCAAAGGCCTGCAACCAGTTTTAGTTGAGATATCTTGAGCTGCAATTTTATTTGTAATTAATGGGGTTTTGTTTAAAAAACAACACACACTCGCGCGTAACACGCCGGACGCAAAGCGTGGATTACTGTGCCTACGCTGTCAAAGCCAGGATTTACATTTTTTGTGTGCTCTTATCTATTACCCAATGTGATTGATGGCTTACTGCTTATGTGCCTAGATATTAACTTTGTGATAGCAATATTTCATTTTGTTGCCGTCTAGAGCACGGTCAATATTGACTAACATTTAATTTTAAGTTACTTTGTAACATTGTTCATAATACACGTATGATACTTCGACTTAGCCTTCTCTCATCACGACACTGGAGAAGAATGGTATGGACGCCAGATAGAAATTAAGACAGATTATAAGCACGACACACGAATACGATTTCTTCCGATGTCATCTACTAGGCTAATGTAGGAATATCGTAGCATCGCTAAATACATCGCTACCCCGAAAATTACCTCCTACAATTCAATGAATTAATCGCCTTCAAAATAGCATCAAAAGATATAGAATCAAAAGCTTTTGAGATATCTATAAAGACGATTAATGCATCCAACGTTTTTTCTTCGATTATAATTGCATGCTTTCACATGGAAAGCAAATTAGTAATTATCGATCGATCTTTCGTAAAACTTTATTGGCTTGTATCGAAATCAACTGGCAATATCAATTCTAACTAATCTAGTATTACAGTCGATCGATTACCTTTGAAAATGAATGGATAATAGAAACTAGTCTATGATCATTGGCGCACGTTGGCTTGCTTACCCTCGACAACAGTTTAGACATGATCGTTAGAATATCGAGGCTGGTGAGCTACATTGGTGTTTCTTCCACCACTTTTCTAGACGTGTTGGTAGTATGTCGTCTTGCACTTCAATAGAGTGGCGCAGGAACGTGGCCATTTTTTGCATTGCTGGAGGAAGCTTCTGAATGAATAATCGCATCAAGTTCACATTGGGTAGATTGAATTCAGTGGCTTTCAGCTCTATCTCCCTAAATAGCCCGGAAGGCGTGCGGCTACCTAGGGACATATGGCTCATCAAATCTGTTAGCCGGTCTTCACGATCTTGTGGCAGGCGCTGCTTGACGGCACATTGAAGGCTCTGCTATGGCTACGAACATGTGTCATCCGTGTAATGATGCAGGATGTCTTTGTGTATGTGTCTGAAAGAAATTGGGATTGACTTCCATGCCCCCAAAAAGATGGAGCCCTCTTCTGTTATATTGGACACCTTGGCCAATAAATTAACATCGTTGATCCACTCGTCAAGGTGGGCTGGATCGAACTCGCAGATCTTGTACTGGGTCCATATGGTGGTGCGGTTTGTTGCTGGGCTCGCCACAGGGCTTCCCGCATTTCCTGAGCTGTATGTTGTCTTGTGCGTGCGCGCGCTGTCGAGTAAAGATGCCAGAATTACGTCGTCGTCATCCGTCATTGTGTGGCTGTCTTCAAGGATTTCGTTTTTGCGAGGATGGCTCGCTGTTTTTTGTGGCTCAGGACTTGTTTTCTTGTGTGTCTTCGACACTTCACCGGATTCACTTTTACTTGACATTCATCCGATATGCTTGGGCTACCGGGAAGATTACCGCCTGCTTGATATTCTCAGTGACTAGGATTGCTGCTTAATTATTAGCTGTGAGCTGGAACCGGTTCGAGGCACCATTTATGTAGGAGTCATTTTGCTGGGTAGCGATGTATTTAGCGATGCTATGATATTCCTACATATGCCTGGTAGCTGACATCGAAAGAAATCGTTTTCGTGTGCCGTGCTTATTGTTAGTCTTACTTTCTAGCTGGCGTCTATACCATTCTTCCCCAGTGATGGGAGAAGTCTAAGTCGAAGTATCCTACGCGTATTATGTACAAAGTTACAAAGTAACTTAAAATTCAATGTAAGTCAATATTGGCCGTGCTCTAGATGGAAACAGAATAAAATATTGTTAATACAAAGTTAATATCTTGGCACATAAGCAGTAAGCCATGAATCACACTGGGTAATAGATCAAGAGCACACAAAAATTTAAATCCTGGCTTGACAGCTTAGACTCAGTAATCCACGTTTTGCGTCCGGCGTGTTACGCGCGGTGTGTTTAGTTTTTTAAACCAAACCCCATTAATTACAAATAAAATCGCAACTCAAGAAATCTCAACTGAAACTGCTTGTAACTAACAGAGATTGTTTCTAAATCTACAGTTAGGAGAAAGATGGCCTAAAACCAGAATTTCTATATGTGACCCTAAGGTAAACCGGTTCTGTCGAAAGTGAATCTCGTTGGGTTGTAACGCTGAGCTGCGCACTACAAAATATTGATCCGAATATTTGTAGATTGCTCAGGTACTTTTTATATCTTAGACTAATAACTATTCAAGTAAATGGTTTGATATCAAAGCAGCTAAAATTAACAAGTAGAATTCTACAAAAGATAAAGCTTAGTTTCCATTTTATTTAAAATCATATTTGCACATTTACCAACTATGTTCCCTAATGGTCGAATTTGCAAATTTGCTTACGATTTCAAAATCCATCCAAAAGTATTGAGTTCTCTACAAATAATGTAACACCATATTTGTATGACTTGAGTAGGTTTTTGATAAAATTAGAGCTGAGAATAAACCATAAAAAGACGATAGCATTCAAAATAGGTAATGGAACAGTATTTAATTGTTTGTTTTCGTGATCCTGTGGTTAATGGTGCTTTTTAGATGAAATTTCAGCAATAGATTAAGGATTTGGGAATAAATATACTGTAGGCGTATTTTTGCGGTGTAGCTATCTAGTTTGTGATTCTGTACCCGTCCTACATATCCATGGTGGCTATTATTACTACCCGTGCTCATAATCAGTCTCTGATCTTTTTCGGATGGTTGATGTGAGAAGGCAGAAAATGGTGTCATACATATATTGTACACAATGTTGCAAATAGAAATATAATTCACAGTTAATCCAAATTGACCATGTGTTGGTCGGCAATAAAAACAGATTTTAACACAAAAATGTGTCTTAAACACCATTCACACTTAAACTAAATTGTCCGACTTCTAGACGGCAAAAGTTAAGATGATTTATGTTTATAAAGAAAAATGTTTTGCACACAAGCAGTTATTCTTACAGAAATGTCTTAATTGTAATGAGTATAGTCAAACGATTGAAAATACATGATAATATGAACATAGTAAAATGATTTATGTTTAGTTACTTAAAAATAAACTAAAGTCAGTCAAGAAAGTTCAATTATAATAATAATCAATCAAGGTCTACGTTCTGCCCCTCATTTCATACGACAGCGAATTCTACTTTCCTCTCACTCACGCCTCCTCGTATACCATCGAACAGATGTCCTCCAGATATCTAAAAGCGAGTCTTCCCCCAATGCCAAAATTATCGGGAACGCCTACTCCTGGAAAATCTTCTACCACTTTGGTTTACCTGTAACCTTCGAGTCATTTATTTTATCATTAAGATCACAACTTGCTTACCACTCTCCAACTTTGCTCACCCAAGTCACCACTACGCCACACGTTCTAGCAGCTCTTCTATCCAAACAGACCATACCCCCACCATATTTTAAAAAATCTCTCTTCTCCAAAGCCACTAGTGTCTTCAACGCTCTTCCAACGGATATAAAGCTCCTACCCCAGCGCGAATTTAAAAAGGCGGCCCATAAGTTCTTCTTCAACAAACTTCTTTGTGATACGACCAATTGGAAACGAAACTGGTTTCCTCTCAATCCATAACATTTCCATCACCCTAGACTATTCTTTTTACTGACTTCAGAGGGCGAAATACCTCAGACAGTCATCTAATTCTCCACTTTACGCCTCTAGTTTTAAATCTTTCATTCTCGACTCACTGATACCAATTTTCAGCCCATTCTTGACCCCATCATATCCACATAGTGGACACTTTACTACGTTTTGCTCATCCAATTCTTTTCTTTCTTGTTTCAGCCCTACCGATCCACCAACGGTTTGCTTCGGACATCGACTCCCCCTCGTCTTCCTTCAATCACAACCTCGTTCTACGGACGCCAGCTACACCTGCAAGACTCACTCGATTCAATCTTGTAGTCTCCATCCAGGTCTATGCTACGCTCCATCAACTCAATCTCCACGACAAAGGACTCCATCGGTCGACGTCTGCTCTCCGATCCGCCATCATTTTCGATCTCACACTTGAACTCATCTGTCCGGACCCAACCTACCCCGCTTTGATGCTCTGACACTTCATGGACTAACTCCAGTTGGTCTTGTCTAGTCAAATGGAATTCGTTTTTTTCCAACAGATTGAACTATCTTCATGTTAACGATAACTTGCCCCTTCATCAACTACTCCCCCTGCTATTAAATACTTTTCGAGGCACAAATCTATTCAACCTCCACATACCCTACTCTTGATTTGTTATTCCAATGGTCGTGCCAGTTGTCCTTGTTGCCAAATAAATGTATTATTATTATATTATTATTATTTATTATTATTATTATTATTATTATTAATAACCCATTAAATGAGGAAAGAAGAAAAATTTATTGATCATAATAGAATGAAATCGATAGAAATATATACTAACAGTTTTTACTAATGCGAAGTAGCTAATCAGACCAAACCTGAAAGAAATGAAAAAAATAAACAAATATTATTCAAAAGAAAATGAAATAGTCTATCATAATATAAATTAGTCAGTAATGAAAAGTTAAATCATAACCGGTCAAATGGGGAAAGAAGACAACATAAATTGCATCATAAGAGCACCAATGAAAACCAAAGAAAAACTTACTTTAATGTCCAGGAATTAAAACTAATCTGCAGCATTCTGAAACATAAAGTTGACAAAATATAATTGAAATACGAAAATAATACTCACTGAGTTACTTTAAAATAAACTAGTCAGTCAAGAAAGTTCAATCATAACCCTTCAAATGGGGAAAGAAGAAAAACCTAATGCATCATAAGAGAATGAAATCGATAGAAATATATACTAACATTTTTACTGACGCGAAGAAATTAATCATACCACACCTGAAAAGAAAAGAAAAAATAAAGAAATATTATACAATAACACAAAACACTAGCCTATTTTAATATAAATTAGTGCAGTAATGAAAACTTAAATCATAACCGGTCAAATGGGGAAAGAAGACAACATAAATTGCATCATAAGAGTACCATTGAAAACCAAAGAAAAACTTACTTTAATGTCCACGAATTAAAACTAATCTGCAGCATTCTGAAACATAAAGTTGACAAAATATAATTGAAATACGAAAATAATACTCACTGAGTTACTTTAAAATAAACTAAAGTCAGTCAAGAAAGTTCAATCATAACCCTTCAAATGGGGAAAGAAGAAAAACCTAATGCATCATAAGAGAATGAAATCGATAGAAATAAATACTAACATTTTTATCTGACGCGAAGAAATTAATCAGACCACAACTGTAAGAAATGACAAAAATAAGAACAAATATTATTCAAAACACATTACACTCGCACATTTTAATATAAAATAGTAGGTAATAAAAAAGTTAAATCATAACCGGTCAAATGGGGAAAGAAGACAACATAAATTGCATCATAAGAGCACCAATGAAAACCAAAGAAAAACTTACTTTCATGTCGGGGATATAAAACTAATCGCAGCATTCTGAAACATAAAGTTGACAAAAATTAAATTAAGATACTGAAATAATACTCACTGAGTTACTTTAAAATAAACTAAAGTCAGTCAAGAAAGTTCAATCATAATAATAATCAATCAAGGTCTACGTTCTGCCCCTCATTTCATACGCCAGCGAATTCTACTTTCCTCTCACTCACGCCTCCTCGTATACCATCGAACAGATATCCTCCAGATTTCTAAAAGCGAGTCTTCCCCCAATGCCAAAATTATCGGGAACGCCTACTCCTGGAAAATCTTCTACCGCTTTGGTTTACCTGTAACCTTCGAGTCATTTATTTTATCATTAAGATCACAACTTGCTTACCACTCTCCAACTTTGCTCACCCAAGTCACCACTACGCCACACGTTCTAGCAACTCTTCTATCCAAACAAACCATACCCCCACCATATTTTAAAAAATCTCTCTTCTCCAAAGCCACTAGTGTCTTCAACGCTCTTCCAACGGACATAAAGCTCCTACCCCAGCGCGAATTTAAAAAGGCGGCCCATAAGTACTTCTTCAACAAACTTCTTTGTGATACGACCAATTGGAAACGAAACTGGTTTCTTCTCAATCCATCACATTTCCTTCACCCTAGACTATTCTCTTTACTGACTTCAGAGGGCGAAATCCCTCAGGCAGTCATCTAATTCTCCACTTTACGCCTCTGGTTTTAAAACTTTCATTCTCGACTCACTGATACCAATTTTCAGCCACATTCTTGACCCCATCATATCCACATAGTGGACACTTTACTACGTTTTGCTCATCCAATTCTTTTCTTACTTGTTTCAGCCCTACCGATCCACCAACGGTTTCCTTCGGACATCGACTCCCTCTCGTCTTCCTTCAATCACAACCTCGTTCTACGGACGCCAGCGACACCTGCAAGACTCACTCGCTTCAATCTTGTAGACTCCATCCAGGTCTATGCTACGCTCCATCAACTCAATCTCCACGACAAAGGACTCCATCGGTCGACGTCTGTCTCCGGTCCGCCATCATTTTCGATCTCACACTTGAACTCATCTTTACGAACCCAACCTACCCCGCTTGGATGCTCTAACTCTTCATGGACTAACTCCAGTTGGTCTTGTCTAGTCAAATGGAATTCGTTTTTTTTCACCAGATTGAATTATCTTCATGTTAATGATAACTTTCCCCTTCATCAACTACTCCCCCCTGCTATTACATACTTTGCTAGGCACAATTCTATTCAACCTCCACATATCCTACCCTTGATTTGTTATTTCAATGGTCGGGCCAGTTGGCCTTTGGTGCCAAATAAATGTATAATTATTATTAACCCTTTAAATGAGGAAAGAAGAAAAATTTATTGCATCATAAGAGAATGAAATCGATAGAAATATATACTAACATTTTTTACTAATGCGAAGTAGCTAATCAGACCACACCTGAAAGAAATGAAAAAATGAACAAATATTATTCAAAAGAAAAAACAATAGTGGATTATAATATAAATTAGTCAGTAATGAAAAGTTAAATCATAACCGGTCAAATGGGGAAAGAAGACAACATAAATTGCATCATAAGAGCACCAATTAAAACCAAAAAAAACTTACTTTAATGTCCAGGAATTAAAGCTAATCTGCAGCATTCTGAAACATAAAGTTGACAAAATATAATTGAAATACGAAAATAATACTCACTGAGTTACTTTAAAATAAACTAAAGTCAGTCAAGAAAGTTCAATCATAACCCTTCAAATGGGGAAAGAAGAAAAACCTAATGCATCATAAGAGAATGAAATCGATAGAAATAAATACTAACATTTTTATCTGACGCGAAGAAATTAATCAGACCACACCTGAAAGAAAAGAAAAAAAATAAACAAATATTATACAATAACACAAAACACTAGCCTATTTTAATATAAATTAGTCAGTAATGAAAAGTTAAATCATAACCGGTCAAATGGGGAAAGAAGACAACATAAATTGCATCATAAGAGTACCATTGAAAACCAAAGAAAAACTTACTTTAATGTCCACGAATTAAAACTAATCTGCAGCATTCTGAAACATAAAGTTGACAAAATATAATTGAAATACGAAAATAATACTCACTGAGTTACTTTAAAATAAACTAAAGTCAGTCAAGAAAGTTCAATCATAACCCTTCAAATGGGGAAAGAAGAAAAACCTAATGCATCATAAGAGAATGAAATCGATAGAAATAAATACTAACATTTTTATCTGACGCGAAGAAATTAATCAGACCACAACTGTAAGAAATGACAAAAATAAGAACAAATATTATTCAAAACACATTACACTCGCACATTTTAATATAAAATAGTAGGTAATAAAAAAGTTAAATCATAACCGGTCAAATGGGGAAAGGAAACAACATAAATTGCATCAAAAGAGCACCAATGAAAACCAAAGAAAAACTTACTTTCATGTCGGGGATATAAAACTAATCGCAGTATTCTGAAACATAAAGTTGACAAAAATTAAATTAAGATACTGAAATAATACTCACTGAGTTACTTTAAAATAAACTAAAGTCAGTCAAGAAAGTTAAATTATAATAATAATCAATCAAGGTCTACGTTCTGCCCCTCATTTCATACGCCAGCGAATTCTACTTTCCTCTCACTCACGCCTCCTCATATACCATCGAACAGATATCCTACAGATTTCTAAAAGCGAGTCTTCCCCCAATGCCAAAATTATCGGGAACGCCTACTCCTGGAAAATCTTCTACCGCTTTGGTTTACCTGTAACCTTCGAGTCATTTATTTTATCATTAAGATCACAACTTGCTTACCACTCTCCAACTTTGCTCACCCAAGTCACCACTACGCTACACGTTCTAGCAACTCTTCTATCCAAACAAACCATACCCCCACCATATTTTAAAAAATCTCTCTTCTCCAAAGCCACTAGTGTCTTCAACGCTCTTCCAACGGACATAAAGCTCGTACCCTAGCGCGAATTTAAAAAGGCGGCCCATAAGTACTTCTTCAACAAACTTCTTTGTGATACGACCAATTGGAAACGAAACTGGTTTCTTCTCAATCCATCACATTTCCTTCACCCTAGACTATTCTCTTTACTGACTTCAGAGGGCAAAATACCTCAGGCAGTCATCTAATTCTCCACTTTACGCCTCTGGTTTTAAAACTTTCATTCTCGACTCACTGATACCAATTTTCACCACATTCTTGACCCCATCATATCCACATAGTGGACACTTTACTACGTTTTGCTCATCCAATTCTTTTCTTACTTGTTTCAGCCCTACCGATCCACCAACGGTTTCCTTCGGACATCGACTCCCTCTCGTCTTCCTTCAATCACAACCTCGTTCTACGGACGCCAGCGACACCTGCAAGACTCACTCGCTTCAATCTTGTAGACTCCATCCAGGTCTATGCTACGCTCCATCAACTCAATCTCCACGACAAAGGACTCCATCGGTCGACGTCTGTCTCCGGTCCGCCATCATTTTCGATCTCACACTTGAACTCATCTTTACGAACCCAACCTACCCCGCTTGGATGCTCTAACTCTTCATGGACTAACTCCAGTTGGTCTTGTCTAGTCAAATGGAATTCGTTTTTTTTCACCAGATTGAATTATCTTCATGTTAATGATAACTTTCCCCTTCATCAACTACTCCCCCCTGCTATTACATACTTTGCTAGGCACAATTCTATTCAACCTCCACATATCCTACCCTTGATTTGTTATTTCAATGGTCGGGCCAGTTGGCCTTTGGTGCCAAATAAATGTATAATTATTATTAACCCTTTAAATGAGGAAAGAAGAAAAATTTATTGCATCATAAGAGAATGAAATCGATAGAAATATATACTAACATTTTTACTAATGCGAAGTAGCTAATCAGACCACACCTGAAAGAAATGAAAAAATGAACAAATATTATTCAAAAGAAAAAACAATAGTGGATTATAATATAAATTAGTCAGTAATGAAAAGTTAAATCATAACCGGTCAAATGGGGAAAGAAGACAACATAAATTGCATCATAAGAGCACCAATTAAAACCAAAAAAAACTTACTTTAATGTCCAGGAATTAAAGCTAATCTGCAGCATTCTGAAACATAAAGTTGACAAAATATAATTGAAATACGAAAATAATACTCACTGAGTTACTTTAAAATAAACTAAAGTCAGTCAAGAAAGTTCAATCATAACCCTTCAAATGGGGAAAGAAGAAAAACCTAATGCATCATAAGAGAATGAAATCGATAGAAATAAATACTAACATTTTTATCTGACGCGAAGAAATTAATCAGACCACACCTGAAAGAAAAGAAAAAAATAAACAAATATTATACAATAACACAAAACACTAGCCTATTTTAATATAAATTAGTCAGTAATGAAAAGTTAAATCATAACCGGTCAAATGGGGAAAGAAGACAACATAAATTGCATCATAAGAGTACCATTGAAAACCAAAGAAAAACTTACTTTAATGTCCACGAATTAAAACTAATCTGCAGCATTCTGAAACATAAAGTTGACAAAATATAATTGAAATACGAAAATAATACTCACTGAGTTACTTTAAAATAAACTAAAGTCAGTCAAGAAAGTTCAATCATAACCCTTCAAATGGGGAAAGAAGAAAAACCTAATGCATCATAAGAGAATGAAATCGATAGAAATAAATACTAACATTTTTATCTGACGCGAAGAAATTAATCAGACCACACCTGAAAGAAAAGAAAAAAATAAACAAATATTATACAATAACACAAAACACTAGCCTATTTTAATATAAATTAGTCAGTAATGAAAAGTTAAATCATAACCGGTCAAATGGGGAAAGAAGACAACATAAATTGCATCATAAGAGTACCATTGAAAACCAAAGAAAAACTTACTTTAATGTCCACGAATTAAAACTAATCTGCAGCATTCTGAAACATAAAGTTGACAAAATATAATTGAAATACGAAAATAATACTCACTGAGTTACTTTAAAATAAACTAAAGTCAGTCAAGAAAGTTCAATCATAACCCTTCAAATGGGGAAAGAAGAAAAACCTAATGCATCATAAGAGAATGAAATCGATAGAAATAAATACTAACATTTTTATCTGACGCGAAGAAATTAATCAGACCACAACTGTAAGAAATGACAAAAATAAGAACAAATATTATTCAAAACACATTACACTCGCACATTTTAATATAAAATAGTAGGTAATAAAAAAGTTAAATCATAACCGGTCAAATGGGGAAAGGAAACAACATAAATTGCATCAAAAGAGCACCAATGAAAACCAAAGAAAAACTTACTTTCATGTCGGGGATATAAAACTAATCGCAGTATTCTGAAACATAAAGTTGACAAAAATTAAATTAAGATACTGAAATAATACTCACTGAGTTACTTTAAAATAAACTAAAGTCAGTCAAGAAAGTTAAATTATAATAATAATCAATCAAGGTCTACGTTCTGCCCCTCATTTCATACGCCAGCGAATTCTACTTTCCTCTCACTCACGCCTCCTCATATACCATCGAACAGATATCCTACAGATTTCTAAAAGCGAGTCTTCCCCCAATGCCAAAATTATCGGGAACGCCTACTCCTGGAAAATCTTCTACCGCTTTGGTTTACCTGTAACCTTCGAGTCATTTATTTTATCATTAAGATCACAACTTGCTTACCACTCTCCAACTTTGCTCACCCAAGTCACCACTACGCTACACGTTCTAGCAACTCTTCTATCCAAACAAACCATACCCCCACCATATTTTAAAAAATCTCTCTTCTCCAAAGCCACTAGTGTCTTCAACGCTCTTCCAACGGACATAAAGCTCGTACCCTAGCGCGAATTTAAAAAGGCGGCCCATAAGTACTTCTTCAACAAACTTCTTTGTGATACGACCAATTGGAAACGAAACTGGTTTCTTCTCAATCCATCACATTTCCTTCACCCTAGACTATTCTCTTTACTGACTTCAGAGGGCAAAATACCTCAGGCAGTCATCTAATTCTCCACTTTACGCCTCTGGTTTTAAAACTTTCATTCTCGACTCACTGATACCAATTTTCACCACATTCTTGACCCCATCATATCCACATAGTGGACACTTTACTACGTTTTGCTCATCCAATTCTTTTCTTACTTGTTTCAGCCCTACCGATCCACCAACGGTTTCCTTCGGACATCGACTCCCTCTCGTCTTCCTTCAATCACAACCTCGTTCTACGGACGCCAGCGACACCTGCAAGACTCACTCGCTTCAATCTTGTAGACTCCATCCAGGTCTATGCTACGCTCCATCAACTCAATCTCCACGACAAAGGACTCCATCGGTCGACGTCTGTCTCCGGTCCGCCATCATTTTCGATCTCACACTTGAACTCATCTTTACGAACCCAACCTACCCCGCTTGGATGCTCTAACTCTTCATGGACTAACTCCAGTTGGTCTTGTCTAGTCAAATGGAATTCGTTTTTTTTCACCAGATTGAATTATCTTCATGTTAATGATAACTTTCCCCTTCATCAACTACTCCCCCCTGCTATTACATACTTTGCTAGGCACAATTCTATTCAACCTCCACATATCCTACCCTTGATTTGTTATTTCAATGGTCGGGCCAGTTGGCCTTTGGTGCCAAATAAATGTATAATTATTATTAACCCTTTAAATGAGGAAAGAAGAAAAATTTATTGCATCATAAGAGAATGAAATCGATAGAAATATATACTAACATTTTTACTAATGCGAAGTAGCTAATCAGACCACACCTGAAAGAAATGAAAAAATGAACAAATATTATTCAAAAGAAAAAACAATAGTGGATTATAATATAAATTAGTCAGTAATGAAAAGTTAAATCATAACCGGTCAAATGGGGAAAGAAGACAACATAAATTGCATCATAAGAGCACCAATTAAAACCAAAAAAAACTTACTTTAATGTCCAGGAATTAAAGCTAATCTGCAGCATTCTGAAACATAAAGTTGACAAAATATAATTGAAATACGAAAATAATACTCACTGAGTTACTTTAAAATAAACTAAAGTCAGTCAAGAAAGTTCAATCATAACCCTTCAAATGGGGAAAGAAGAAAAACCTAATGCATCATAAGAGAATGAAATCGATAGAAATAAATACTAACATTTTTATCTGACGCGAAGAAATTAATCAGACCACACCTGAAAGAAAAGAAAAAAAATAAACAAATATTATACAATAACACAAAACACTAGCCTATTTTAATATAAATTAGTCAGTAATGAAAAGTTAAATCATAACCGGTCAAATGGGGAAAGAAGACAACATAAATTGCATCATAAGAGTACCATTGAAAACCAAAGAAAAACTTACTTTAATGTCCACGAATTAAAACTAATCTGCAGCATTCTGAAACATAAAGTTGACAAAATATAATTGAAATACGAAAATAATACTCACTGAGTTACTTTAAAATAAACTAAAGTCAGTCAAGAAAGTTCAATCATAACCCTTCAAATGGGGAAAGAAGAAAAACCTAATGCATCATAAGAGAATGAAATCGATAGAAATAAATACTAACATTTTTATCTGACGCGAAGAAATTAATCAGACCACAACTGTAAGAAATGACAAAAATAAGAACAAATATTATTCAAAACACATTACACTCGCACATTTTAATATAAAATAGTAGGTAATAAAAAAGTTAAATCATAACCGGTCAAATGGGGAAAGGAAACAACATAAATTGCATCAAAAGAGCACCAATGAAAACCAAAGAAAAACTTACTTTCATGTCGGGGATATAAAACTAATCGCAGTATTCTGAAACATAAAGTTGACAAAAATTAAATTAAGATACTGAAATAATACTCACTGAGTTACTTTAAAATAAACTAAAGTCAGTCAAGAAAGTTAAATTATAATAATAATCAATCAAGGTCTACGTTCTGCCCCTCATTTCATACGCCAGCGAATTCTACTTTCCTCTCACTCACGCCTCCTCATATACCATCGAACAGATATCCTACAGATTTCTAAAAGCGAGTCTTCCCCCAATGCCAAAATTATCGGGAACGCCTACTCCTGGAAAATCTTCTACCGCTTTGGTTTACCTGTAACCTTCGAGTCATTTATTTTATCATTAAGATCACAACTTGCTTACCACTCTCCAACTTTGCTCACCCAAGTCACCACTACGCTACACGTTCTAGCAACTCTTCTATCCAAACAAACCATACCCCCACCATATTTTAAAAAATCTCTCTTCTCCAAAGCCACTAGTGTCTTCAACGCTCTTCCAACGGACATAAAGCTCGTACCCTAGCGCGAATTTAAAAAGGCGGCCCATAAGTACTTCTTCAACAAACTTCTTTGTGATACGACCAATTGGAAACGAAACTGGTTTCTTCTCAATCCATCACATTTCCTTCACCCTAGACTATTCTCTTTACTGACTTCAGAGGGCAAAATACCTCAGGCAGTCATCTAATTCTCCACTTTACGCCTCTGGTTTTAAAACTTTCATTCTCGACTCACTGATACCAATTTTCACCACATTCTTGACCCCATCATATCCACATAGTGGACACTTTACTACGTTTTGCTCATCCAATTCTTTTCTTACTTGTTTCAGCCCTACCGATCCACCAACGGTTTCCTTCGGACATCGACTCCCTCTCGTCTTCCTTCAATCACAACCTCGTTCTACGGACGCCAGCGACACCTGCAAGACTCACTCGCTTCAATCTTGTAGACTCCATCCAGGTCTATGCTACGCTCCATCAACTCAATCTCCACGACAAAGGACTCCATCGGTCGACGTCTGTCTCCGGTCCGCCATCATTTTCGATCTCACACTTGAACTCATCTTTACGAACCCAACCTACCCCGCTTGGATGCTCTAACTCTTCATGGACTAACTCCAGTTGGTCTTGTCTAGTCAAATGGAATTCGTTTTTTTTCACCAGATTGAATTATCTTCATGTTAATGATAACTTTCCCCTTCATCAACTACTCCCCCCTGCTATTACATACTTTGCTAGGCACAATTCTATTCAACCTCCACATATCCTACCCTTGATTTGTTATTTCAATGGTCGGGCCAGTTGGCCTTTGGTGCCAAATAAATGTATAATTATTATTAACCCTTTAAATGAGGAAAGAAGAAAAATTTATTGCATCATAAGAGAATGAAATCGATAGAAATATATACTAACATTTTTTACTAATGCGAAGTAGCTAATCAGACCACACCTGAAAGAAATGAAAAAATGAACAAATATTATTCAAAAGAAAAAACAATAGTGGATTATAATATAAATTAGTCAGTAATGAAAAGTTAAATCATAACCGGTCAAATGGGGAAAGAAGACAACATAAATTGCATCATAAGAGCACCAATTAAAACCAAAAAAAACTTACTTTAATGTCCAGGAATTAAAGCTAATCTGCAGCATTCTGAAACATAAAGTTGACAAAATATAATTGAAATACGAAAATAATACTCACTGAGTTACTTTAAAATAAACTAAAGTCAGTCAAGAAAGTTCAATCATAACCCTTCAAATGGGGAAAGAAGAAAAACCTAATGCATCATAAGAGAATGAAATCGATAGAAATAAATACTAACATTTTTATCTGACGCGAAGAAATTAATCAGACCACACCTGAAAGAAAAGAAAAAAAATAAACAAATATTATACAATAACACAAAACACTAGCCTATTTTAATATAAATTAGTCAGTAATGAAAAGTTAAATCATAACCGGTCAAATGGGGAAAGAAGACAACATAAATTGCATCATAAGAGTACCATTGAAAACCAAAGAAAAACTTACTTTAATGTCCACGAATTAAAACTAATCTGCAGCATTCTGAAACATAAAGTTGACAAAATATAATTGAAATACGAAAATAATACTCACTGAGTTACTTTAAAATAAACTAAAGTCAGTCAAGAAAGTTCAATCATAACCCTTCAAATGGGGAAAGAAGAAAAACCTAATGCATCCTAAGAGAATGAAATCGATAGAAATAAATACTAACATTTTTATCTGACGCGAAGAAATTAATCAGACCACACCTGAAAGAAAAGAAAAAAAATAAACAAATATTATACAATAACACAAAACACTAGCCTATTTTAATATAAATTAGTCAGTAATGAAAAGTTAAATCATAACCGGTCAAATGGGGAAAGAAGACAACATAAATTGCATCATAAGAGTACCATTGAAAACCAAAGAAAAACTTACTTTAATGTCCACGAATTAAAACTAATCTGCAGCATTCTGAAACATAAAGTTGACAAAAATTAAATTAAGATACTGAAAATAATACTCACTGAGTTACTTTAAAATAAACTAAAGTCAGTCAAGAAAGTTCAATCATAACCCTTCAAATGGGGAAAGAAGAAAAACCTAATGCATCATAAGAGAATGAAATCGATAGAAATAAATACTAACATTTTTATCTGACGCGAAGAAATTAATCAGACCACACCTGAAAGAAAAGAAAAAAAATAAACAAATATTATACAATAACACAAAACACTAGCCTATTTTAATATAAATTAGTCAGTAATGAAAAGTTAAATCATAACCGGTCAAATGGGGAAAGAAGACAACATAAATTGCATCATAAGAGTACCATTGAAAACCAAAGAAAAACTTACTTTAATGTCCACGAATTAAAACTAATCTGCAGCATTCTGAAACATAAAGTTGACAAAATATAATTGAAATACGAACATAATACTCACTGAGTTACTTTAAAATAAACTAAAGTCAGTCAAGAAAGTTCAATCATAACCCTTCAAATGGGGAAAGAAGAAAAACCTAATGCATCATAAGAGAATGAAATCGATAGAAATAAATACTAACATTTTTATCTGACGCGAAGAAATTAATCAGACCACAACTGTAAGAAATGACAAAAATAAGAACAAATATTATTCAAAACACATTACACTCGCACATTTTAATATAAAATAGTAGGTAATAAAAAAGTTAAATCATAACCGGTCAAATGGGGAAAGGAAACAACATAAATTGCATCAAAAGAGCACCAATGAAAACCAAAGAAAAACTTACTTTCATGTCGGGGATATAAAACTAATCGCAGTATTCTGAAACATAAAGTTGACAAAAATTAAATTAAGATACTGAAATAATACTCACTGAGTTACTTTAAAATAAACTAAAGTCAGTCAAGAAAGTTAAATTATAATAATAATCAATCAAGGTCTACGTTCTGCCCCTCATTTCATACGCCAGCGAATTCTACTTTCCTCTCACTCACGCCTCCTCATATACCATCGAACAGATATCCTACAGATTTCTAAAAGCGAGTCTTCCCCCAATGCCAAAATTATCGGGAACGCCTACTCCTGGAAAATCTTCTACCGCTTTGGTTTACCTGTAACCTTCGAGTCATTTATTTTATCATTAAGATCACAACTTGCTTACCACTCTCCAACTTTGCTCACCCAAGTCACCACTACGCTACACGTTCTAGCAACTCTTCTATCCAAACAAACCATACCCCCACCATATTTTAAAAAATCTCTCTTCTCCAAAGCCACTAGTGTCTTCAACGCTCTTCCAACGGACATAAAGCTCGTACCCTAGCGCGAATTTAAAAAGGCGGCCCATAAGTACTTCTTCAACAAACTTCTTTGTGATACGACCAATTGGAAACGAAACTGGTTTCTTCTCAATCCATCACATTTCCTTCACCCTAGACTATTCTCTTTACTGACTTCAGAGGGCAAAATACCTCAGGCAGTCATCTAATTCTCCACTTTACGCCTCTGGTTTTAAAACTTTCATTCTCGACTCACTGATACCAATTTTCAGCCCATTCTTGACCCCATCATATCCACATAGTGGACACTTTACTACGTTTTGCTCATCCAATTCTTTTCTTACTTGTTTCAGCCCTACCGATCCACCAACGGTTTCCTTCGGACATCGACTCCCTCTCGTCTTCCTTCAATCACAACCTCGTTCTACGGACGCCAGCGACACCTGCAAGACTCACTCGCTTCAATCTTGTAGACTCCATCCAGGTCTATGCTACGCTCCATCAACTCAATCTCCACGACAAAGGACTCCATCGGTCGACGTCTGTCTCCGGTCCGCCATCATTTTCGATCTCACACTTGAACTCATCTTTACGAACCCAACCTACCCCGCTTGGATGCTCTAACTCTTCATGGACTAACTCCAGTTGGTCTTGTCTAGTCAAATGGAATTCGTTTTTTTTCACCAGATTGAATTATCTTCATGTTAATGATAACTTTCCCCTTCATCAACTACTCCCCCCTGCTATTACATACTTTGCTAGGCACAATTCTATTCAACCTCCACATATCCTACCCTTGATTTGTTATTTCAATGGTCGGGCCAGTTGGCCTTTGGTGCCAAATAAATGTATAATTATTATTAACCCTTTAAATGAGGAAAGAAGAAAAATTTATTGCATCATAAGAGAATGAAATCGATAGAAATATATACTAACATTTTTTACTAATGCGAAGTAGCTAATCAGACCACACCTGAAAGAAATGAAAAAATGAACAAATATTATTCAAAAGAAAAAACAATAGTGGATTATAATATAAATTAGTCAGTAATGAAAAGTTAAATCATAACCGGTCAAATGGGGAAAGAAGACAACATAAATTGCATCATAAGAGCACCAATTAAAACCAAAAAAAACTTACTTTAATGTCCAGGAATTAAAGCTAATCTGCAGCATTCTGAAACATAAAGTTGACAAAATATAATTGAAATACGAAAATAATACTCACTGAGTTACTTTAAAATAAACTAAAGTCAGTCAAGAAAGTTCAATCATAACCCTTCAAATGGGGAAAGAAGAAAAACCTAATGCATCATAAGAGAATGAAATCGATAGAAATAAATACTAACATTTTTATCTGACGCGAAGAAATTAATCAGACCACACCTGAAAGAAAAGAAAAAAAATAAACAAATATTATACAATAACACAAAACACTAGCCTATTTTAATATAAATTAGTCAGTAATGAAAAGTTAAATCATAACCGGTCAAATGGGGAAAGAAGACAACATAAATTGCATCATAAGAGTACCATTGAAAACCAAAGAAAAACTTACTTTAATGTCCACGAATTAAAACTAATCTGCAGCATTCTGAAACATAAAGTTGACAAAAATTAAATTAAGATACTGAAATAATACTCACTGAGTTACTTTAAAATAAACTAAAGTCAGTCAAGAAAGTTCAATCATAACCCTTCAAATGGGGAAAGAAGAAAAACCTAATGCATCATAAGAGAATGAAATCGATAGAAATAAATACTAACATTTTTATCTGACGCGAAGAAATTAATCAGACCACAACTGTAAGAAATGACAAAAATAAGAACAAATATTATTCAAAACACATTACACTCGCACATTTTAATATAAAATAGTAGGTAATAAAAAAGTTAAATCATAACCGGTCAAATGGGGAAAGGAAACAACATAAATTGCATCAAAAGAGCACCAATGAAAACCAAAGAAAAACTTACTTTCATGTCGGGGATATAAAACTAATCGCAGTATTCTGAAACATAAAGTTGACAAAAATTAAATTAAGATACTGAAATAATACTCACTGAGTTACTTTAAAATAAACTAAAGTCAGTCAAGAAAGTTCAATCATAACCCTTCAAATGGGGAAAGAAGAAAAACCTAATGCATCATAAGAGAATGAAATCGATAGAAATAAATACTAACATTTTTATCTGACGCGAAGAAATTAATCAGACCACACCTGAAAGAAAAGAAAAAAAATAAACAAATATTATACAATAACACAAAACACTAGCCTATTTTAATATAAATTAGTCAGTAATGAAAAGTTAAATCATAACCGGTCAAATGGGGAAAGAAGACAACATAAATTGCATCATAAGAGCACCAATGAAAACCAAAGAAAAACTTACTTTCATGTCGGGGATATAAAACTAATCGCAGTATTCTGAAACATAAAGTTGACAAAAATTAAATTAAGATACTGAAATAATACTCACTGAGTTACTTTAAAATAAACTAAAGTCAGTCAAGAAAGTTAAATTATAATAATAATCAATCAAGGTCTACGTTCTGCCCCTCATTTCATACGCCAGCGAATTCTACTTTCCTCTCACTCACGCCTCCTCATATACCATCGAACAGATATCCTACAGATTTCTAAAAGCGAGTCTTCCCCCAATGCCAAAATTATCGGGAACGCCTACTCCTGGAAAATCTTCTACCGCTTTGGTTTACCTGTAACCTTCGAGTCATTTATTTTATCATTAAGATCACAACTTGCTTACCACTCTCCAACTTTGCTCACCCAAGTCACCACTACGCTACATGTTCTAGCAACTCTTCTATCCAAACAAACCATACCCCCACCATATTTTAAAAAATCTCTCTTCTCCAAAGCCACTAGTGTCTTCAACGCTCTTCCAACGGACATAAAGCTCGTACCCTAGCGCGAATTTAAAAAGGCGGCCCATAAGTACTTCTTCAACAAACTTCTTTGTGATACGACCAATTGGAAACGAAACTGGTTTCTTCTCAATCCATCACATTTCCTTCACCCTAGACTATTCTCTTTACTGACTTCAGAGGGCAAAATACCTCAGGCAGTCATCTAATTCTCCACTTTACGCCTCTGGTTTTAAAACTTTCATTCTCGACTCACTGATACCAATTTTCACCACATTCTTGACCCCATCATATCCACATAGTGGACACTTTACTACGTTTTGCTCATCCAATTCTTTTCTTACTTGTTTCAGCCCTACCGATCCACCAACGGTTTCCTTCGGACATCGACTCCCTCTCGTCTTCCTTCAATCACAACCTCGTTCTACGGACGCCAGCGACACCTGCAAGACTCACTCGCTTCAATCTTGTAGACTCCATCCAGGTCTATGCTACGCTCCATCAACTCAATCTCCACGACAAAGGACTCCATCGGTCGACGTCTGCCTCCGGTCCGCCATCATTTTCGATCTCACACTTGAACTCATCTGTCCGGACCCAACCTACCCCGCTTGGATGCTCTAACTCTTCATGGACTAACTCCAGTTGGTCTTGTCTAGTCAAATGGAATTCGTTTTTTTTTTTTCACCAGATTGAACTATCTTGATGTTAATGATAACTTTTCCCTTCATCAACCCCTCCCCCCCTGCTATTACATACTTTGCTAGGCACAATTCTATTCAACCTCCACATATCCTACCCTTGATTTGTTATTTCAATGGTCGGGCCAGTTGGCCTTTGATGCCAAATAAATGTATTATTATATATGTAAATACAATCAATGCATCTTACTTTTTCTCATCTAATGTAATTACATGTTTCCACATAGAAAGCATATTAGTAGTTGTCGATTTATCTTTCGTAAAGCCATGTTGACATATATCAAAATCAGCCGGCAACATACGTTCTCAATCATCTTGTATCAATCGTTCTATTATCTTCAAAAATGAAGGGATAATAAAGATGTCTATAATCTGCGGCGCACGTTGGCTAACTTACTTTTGGAAACGATTTAGCTACGATCGTTAGTATATCATCTGGTAAATTCCCATTCTTTAAAATTTTATTGATAAAATTGCAGAGGCATTCATAAAATTTAAGGGTAATTTAAGCAGGTTATCAATCGACATACCAATGAACGGCAAAAACAAATTCTTGCGAACATTTTAGTAAAATAAATATGAATACAGAATTGCAGTTAAAGCATTATTATATGATTGCTTACCTATAAATCAGGCTAAATTTATTCAGAAAATTAATGGGAAGAAATGCAAAATTTAAAAAGCTGCTATTTACTTCAAACATTAAAACAACTTAAACATTTATTTACTGTGCACCGTGTAATAGTCTGGATAGAGAGTCATACGATGTTGTCTAGTGAAATAAAGATGAGGTTATGTTTTTTGACTGTAATAGAGTTGTGAGGATGTTAAATCCACTTTATTTAAAATGGGACTTTGACTGATAAATTAAACTACTATAGCTGATTGTAAATAACTTTATTTTTTAGAATAGAATAGAATAGAATATCTTTATTTGGATTCAAACCACACATATTCCATCAAATAATAAAATTGGAAATTGTACAATATATATTAAAATAATTATCACATCACAATAATTGTGCAATTAATCTCATGTAGATAGGTATATCTCACTAGTTGTACAATACAATATATCAATATCAGAAAGTTCGACTGAAAAGAATAATATATACATCATCAAATTAGGAACAATTAAGGTATAATTCGAGTGTAACATTATGCAAAAATTGAGAACCATGACTAGTAATTGATTGTATGTAATGTTAACTAATTTGAAGATATAGTGCATAACATTTCAATTATAATAATACAAAACTTGGAAATAAAAATCTCAAGAAAATCTGTTTCCGATAACAATTATCCTTGTCTTTTATTCAACCATGAGAAAGTATTATCATAATCAAAAAAATAAAAGATATCAGCAGGATTGCAGACTTTTTCAAGTTCAGTAGATAAAGTTTTAATAGACATCTTAGATGGAGGCATTTCTCTAAGCCCCTTCGGCAATTGGTTATAAATTTTGTAGATTTTCGAGAAAGAGAATAACTTGCTCGCTACATTCCCCACAAAGGGAGGAGATATTGCCATATGTCCAGATCTAGTTCCAATTTCATGACTCTTTCTTATCGGAGTCATATAGGCACCAGTCCACTGGTTCAGATGGAAAACTTTTATACAATAACACATCCTCCGAAACCACAGAGATTGCAATGACACAAACTGTAATCTAGAGGCGTATATAGTGCAAGAAATAGGACTAATATGTTTCACAACCTTTCTTTGTACAGCTTCTATCTTATTAGACAAACCCTTTTTAATGGATTCCAAGTAGCGACAGCATATTCTAGTACCGGTCTAATCCATATTATATACATTTGAAGTTTTATATCATTTGATAAGATATTTCGATTTATTAGTGCCCATCTTTTCTTGGCACTGTCTACTATACTTTCAATATGTCTCTCAGCAGAAGCTGTACATTGAATAGTTATGCCTAAATCCTTAATTTCTTGCATAAGTTTAATCTCAAACACATCATTAATAACAGCATCAAGAAAATAAACATAATGAAAGTTTGTTCTGTTCCCTATTTTTAAAGCTTTCGTCTTTTTATTGTTTATTCTCAGCCCTAGTGTAAACAAATATTTACTCAAATCATACAAATCTAAAGTCACATTATTTTTGGAGAATTCGACATTCTTTGGATCAATTGGGAAGATTATTTTTAAATCATCAGCGAATTTGCAAACTCGACCGTTAAGGATCTTAGTTTCCAAATTTGCAAATACAATTTTAAATAAAATTGGCCCCAAGCTTGATCCCTGTGGAACTCCACTCGTTACTCGTTTCGATTTTGATATCAAATCGTTTACTTGAATACTCATTCGTCGATTATATAGATAGTATTTAAGTAATCTAAGAATATTCGGATCAATATTCAACAAACTAATCGCATTCAAAATAGCATCAAAAGATATAGAGTCAAAAGCTTTTGAGATATCTATAAATACAATTAATGCATCTAACTTATTCTCGTCTAATGTGATTACATGTTTCCACATGGAAAGCATATTGGTAGTTGTCGATCTACCTTTCGTAAAGCCATGTTGACATAAGTCAAAATCAGCCGGTAACATACGTTCTAAATGATCTAGTATCAATCGTTCTATTATCTTCAAAAACGAAGTGATAATAGAGATTAATCTATAATCACTGGCGCACGTTGGCTTACTAACTTTTGGCAACGGCTTAGCTACTATCGTTAATATATCGATTGGTAATTTCCCATTCTTCAAAATTCTATTTATAAAGTTGCAGAGCACATTCCTAAATGTTAAGGGTAATTAAATCAGATTATCAATCGAAATACCAAGGTGATCTTTTTGTTTTTTTGATTTGATTTTTAACATCAATTTTATCAATTCATCACTGTCAATAACAAGTCCTGGTTCCTGGCCTCCCAAAGGATCAGATAGTTCTATAAAAGTTCTCTCATTCTGTGGATTGCATATCAAATTGACAAATACTTCCTCCAATTCACAGAGAAATCCAGACTCAGTTTTATCCACAGGTAGTATAAGCTTTAACTTTTTATTTTCCAGAACATTCTTTGTTTAAATACTTGATTTTAAAATTGTGCGCTATTTTCAGTTTTTGAGTATCTCGCTTCCTGTCTGCTATTGTAATTTTGGTCTGCTGCATTTTAACATTTTTTTTCCATAATAAACGATTACAACATTATCCAATAAATAACTCCATCATTTGCCTTGTGTTCTGATATAAAATAACACTGAGGAGGAGCCTTGGAACAGGTATAATTGATTTTATTGGGGGGTCACGTACATACCAAAACAGATTATTGCTGAAAGATATAGCTTTCCAACTTTCACCTTCCGACTGTCATACATAAGTGTCAATTTAATTATTAAACCATTTGATCATGGATACCGATATTAAATTCGAGGACACAAGTAGGTTAGTGCAGGACATAGCGGACTTGAACTTAAATGACGCAAGCAATAATATAAGCATATCAGACTCTACTGTGAATTTTAGGACTTCCAGCGATCTGGCATCTATGGGGCTTACAGACACGAATAGGCTAGGGGCCTCAACAGAGCCAGAGAGGTCTGCTCTGGATAATGCCGTGAGAGTTTTTGAGACTTGGAAGAATGTGAATGCAAAGATGTCCTTCTACACATTTATAGAGACTCCAAAACTTTTATTAGCTGAGAACCCCATAGAGGCCAAGTCGTTATTAATCTTGCCTTGCCTATTTGAATATAAGCTAGATTTATTATTCGCCTGCTATATCTCGAGCTAATTTACTTGTCTCCTCAAACTTGAGATTATCTTCCATGCTGATCGTTCTTAAATATAAATTTGATAACTTTGTGCCAAGCAAACGGAATGTGGACATCTTGCGTAGTAAAGCACCCAATCAAATAACCTGGACGTGAACAACAGAATTTTTAAATTACCTGTTCCAGAACGTCCACAATATTTACGATTCAAAAAACAAAATGATAGCAGTAGTATATTGTGAAAATTGAGTAATTATAAACGTATTTGGAGAGAAGGAATAAATGCAGCTTGCTGAGGAAAATCATGCCAGTCACGCGCAGATAACCGAAACTGAAATTACGCACAATTCTAAATTATATATATCTATTAAAACTGAAATGTTATGCATTATATCATCTTGTTAATCAACAATGCACACAATCAATTATTAGTCATGGTTTCATTTTTATCTTACAAAATGTTATACTCGAATTATAACTTAAATTTTCCTAATTTTGATGAAGAATCTATCACTGTTTACAGCTGAACTTTCTGATGTTGATAAATTGTACAGTACAACTAATTGCACATATATATGTCATGTGATATCTTTTCATATTGTACATTTTCTAATTTTATTATTTGATGGAACATGTGTGGTTTGAATCCAAATAAAGATATTCTATTCTATTCTAATCTATATTGTCAAGCATTTAAATAAAGAATGTTGTTTTAGGACTAACAGCTCCATTCTCCAACTCACGTTATTCAAGGTCTACGTTCTGCCCCTTACTTTATACGCCAGCGAATTCTACTGTTCTCTCACTCTCGCCTCCTCGTATACTATCGAACAGATATCATCCAGATTTCTAAAGCGAGTCTTCCCGCAATGCCAAAATTATCGGGAACGCCTACTCCTGGTAAATCTTCTACCGCTTTGGTTTACCCGTCACCTTTGAGTCATTTCTTTTATCCATAAGATCAATACATGATTACCATTCTCCAACTTTGCTCACTAAAGTCACCACTACGCCACACGTTCTAGCAACTCTTCTATATCACCATATTTAAAAAAATCTATCTATTAAAAAGGCAGCCCATCAGTATTTCTTCACCAAACGTCCTTATGATATGACCGATTGGAAACGAAACTGGTTCCTTCTCAATCCATAACATTTCCTTTACCCCAGGCTATTCTCTTTACTGACTTCGGAGGGCGAAATCCCTCAGGCAGTCATCTAATCTTCCACTTTACCCCTCTGGTTTTATTCTTCCATTCTCAACTCATTAATACCACTTCTCAGCCCATTCCTGACCCAATCATATCCAGATTATGGACACTTTACTACGTTTTGCTCATCAAATTCTTTTCTTCCTAGTTTCAGCGGAAGACCGGAAACTCAACAGCCCCACCGATCCACCAACGGTTTGCTTCGAACATCGACTCCACCTCGTCTTCCTTTAATCACAACCTCGTTCTACGGACGCCTGCGACACCTGCAAGACTCACTTGTTTCAATCTAGCAGATTCCATCCAGGTCTATGCTATGCTCTATCAACTCGATCTCCACGGCAATGGACTCCATCTGGTCGACGTCTGCCTCCGATCCGCCATCATTTTCGATCTCACACTTAAACTCATCTGTCCGGACCCAACCTACCCCTGTTTGGATGCTCTGACACTTCATGGACTATCTCCAATTGATCTTTTCTAGTCAAATGGAACTTCGTTTTTATTTTTTTCACCAGATTGAACTATCTTGATGTTAATGATAACTTTTCCCTTCATCAACCCCTCCCCCTGCTATTAAATACTTTGCTAGTCACAATTCCATTCACCTCCACATATCCTACCCTTGATTTGTTATTTCAATGGTCGGGCCAGTTGGCCTTTGATGCCAAATAAATGTATTATTATTATTATTATTATTATTATTATTATACATTATTATACATATTATTATTATTATTAATGTTCTAGAAAATAAAAATAATTTCTTTAAATAAATTCATTTAATCAGCTGTTGGTTTAAATTTATCAAGAAATGTCACTTAATTTGTCGGGGAGATCATCCCTCTAAGTATACACCAATCTTCTCAAAAGCCTAATAAAGACTACTTGGAGTTTCTATTAGAAGATCTCCAGGAAACCTTAATGGTTCTCCTTAAACGAATTCTGATATTAAAGTTCCTAACTGTGCCCTATATCTATTTCGCATGGCAAACAATACTATAGGAAGATTTTGTATCCAGCTTGTTCCACTAGTGCACCTTAACGCAGATTTCAGTTCACGAAGGCAGCCTTTCTACCATCCCATTCGTTTGTGGATTGTATGCGCTAGTATGCAATACAGTTGTTCCCATTATATTAAGTGATCTTTCGAAAAGCCCTGACATAAATTTACTACCGCGATCACTAGTGACTCTTTCCGGAACACCATAACGCGATAACCAATTATGTAGAAACGCGAACAAAACTTCTTGCGCTGTCATAACTTTCAAAATCGCTACTTCAATTTGGAGACTAAAAGGATCTACCATTGTTAGCAAATATTTTTGGCCATTGACTTCAGGCATTTCGACAATGTCTATGTGTACGTGTCTGAACCGTCCAATTGGTATCCCAATATTCTGTATCTCGGTTCTGGTATGTCTCCACACCTTACACGTTTGACACTTGGCACAGGCTCCTACCCATATCCGTATGTCTTTAGACATATGCTGCCACACGTATCTGTCGTTGACTAATCGAATTGTGGCTTTCATGGATGGATGTTCTATTTTGTGTAATTGTTAGAAAATTTTGGCGCGTGACTCCAACGGCACATATGGTCGTGGTTGATTTCTGGACGTTTCGCATAACAACCACTTGCCACTCAGGAGTTTGCGAACATATCCTGGTCTTTTGGACAAAACTACGTAAAAGGATTCAATCCTTGCGCTTCGTCGATTTGACTTAATAAATTGTTCGTAGAATCATCTAGATTCTTCAATGGACCTTGATATATCAGTTCGACATCTGCTTCATTTGTTCTACTAAGTGCATCGACTACCACATTCTCTTTACCAGCAATATGAGACACAGTGAAATCAAACTCTGCTAACCGGCTTATTTGGGAATTTACTCTGCGAGAGTAATTAAGCCTCGCTGTTTTATCAATTAATCAACGGCTTATGATCTGTCAATTACTTAAACTATTTACCGTCTAAATAATGCTCAAAATGTAGCGCTGCGGCATTCGCAAGTAGAAGCTCTTTACCAAACGTATCATAACGTTTTTTCGGTCTTTTAGCTTGCGGCTGTGAAGCCCAATCAGTCTCACTATATACTTGTTTCTTTACTGAAGCACCGCCCCTATTGCAACATCTGGGGCATCTTTGATTAGCTCGAATGGCTTTTCCAAATCTAGGTGCAAGTGTGGTTATGTCACTTAGCATTTACTTGGTTTTTGGAATTTTTCTCGATCTTTCTGATTCCAGTTTATAGGCCAAGACTTCTTGATCGTGCTCTTTTCGCGTGTGAGATGGCATGTTGAAGATCCTAGAATTCCGGCTAGACGTGGAATTAATCGACGATAATAGCTAATCATGCCCAAAAATCTCCGAAACTGACGCACGGTCCGGGCTCCGTTATGTCCTTGATAACTTGGATTTTGTCTTCCAAAGATTTAATTCCGTCTTTGTAAAGTACATGTCAAAGATAAATAACTGAAGAGCATCCAATGTTACTATAATTGGGTTTGACCACGCATCCATATTGTTCCAGTCTGGTCAAAACCGTTTCCAAATGCCTACGATGTGCATCATGTGAGCGACTAAAAATTATTATGTCGTCTATGTACACCCTCGCAAATGGACAATTCTGAAGGATATCTTCAGCCAAGCGCTGAAATATCTGACTGGTTTTTTTCAAACCAAAAGGCATTCGAAGAAATTTATGCGATTCCCCTTCTGGAAATCTGACAGCGGTGAGTGGTATAAAATTTCCACAATATATATCTGATAGTACGCTTTCTGGAGATCTAAAGTTAAATAAACCCTTATATCCCATTATGTCTCGGAGCAGAGTACTCTGAATCGGGAGAGGATAAGAATCACCCTTTATCACTGTGTTCAATAGACGATAATTTCCACAAACCCTCCATTGTCCCAGTTTAAGTTTGGGAACTACCACTATTGGGGAAGCAATATTGGAATTTGAACTTCTACAAATCCCCTCTTTGCGCAATAAGTAAAATTCGGACACAGCAAATTCTTGATTGTGTTGTGCCTAAGGTTGAGCCTTTGGTGAACTAGGCAACGATGCCACCAATTCTATTTGGTGTTCTACTCCTGCCTCCAATCCTGTTATTTTGTCACTGAAAGTTTGAAACACTGCAAAGAGTTTATCGATGATGTCGGCAAAGTAATGTGCGACCGTAGGACGGGGTAAAAGAACTGTTCTAACGGCCGATGTGTTAGACTCAGTGTGCGTTAACGCCCTTACGCCTTCTGCGATAGTCCTAGTTTTTGGATCTAAAGTCAATTTGTTGTGTGTCAAGAAATCCCTCCCAATGATATGGTCCTTGACATCGGCTACGAGAAAGTTCCATGTAAAAGAAGATTTCTGGCCTAAGGTCACCGACATTTCTTTCATCCCCCTGATTCCTATTGGACTACCATTTGCGGCCCATAGTTGACAATAAACTGTGGGGAAAAGTGCTTTCACCACTTCTGACCTCACTATGCTTACTTCAGCAACTGTATCGATAAGAAACTACAGTCCAGTTAATTCATCTTTAATAATGAATTTGTTGCTGGATAATCCGGCAATGTTTTCCAGATCTCCGTTTAGGAAGAATCTGACCATCTTGCCTTCTATTTCGGTGCGACTTCATCTAGTCGCATCATTTTTGCCTAAACTATGCCTTTTAAGGGCATGTCTGTGAGCCTTTGCATTGGAACTCCCATACGGCTCCTACTAGCGGGTTTCTTATCCTTTTCCCGGTGAAGGATTCCTCTACCGGTTTAGTGCTTCCTTTCCATTTGGGTCCACCTAAACGCAGGTATATGCAATTCTCTCCTTGGCACTTTGCACTTCGTCCATATTCACAATGTGCCTTACACCATCCGGCGGCCCATCGAAACGTTGACACGAGTGACTACCTCGACGTCTCGTATTTCTATCCTGACTCTGAAGTTGCAAAATAGCTCTCGCCATATCATCCATCTTTCAATGTATACCAGCAAATTCTCAACACAAGTAACGCACACTTTCTTGTAGCGTCAGGGTGGTTTCGGTATCTGCCCTAACTGGCTGCACCATGACAGAATCTGCCGCTACAGAATGTATCTGTGTTTCCTGCTGTTTATGCACTCCGTCTAGCTCTCTGGGTTTAGTTGGCCAATCAATTTTCATTGTGTCAAATACCTCTAATATGGTTCTAAGCCTGGGTAGTAGCTCAGCTGTAAAAATAGAATTGACCACATCTCTAGATCTATTCAACCTGGAAGCTTTCGTACAAAGGCGTTCATAAAACTCTGATGGTAGTTGACGCCAAATCTTTTTTAATCTTAATAATTCACACATTTGTGCCGATCTTCCAGACTGATATCTCTGTTGAATTTCGGTCATTAATAACTCAAATGCATTATACGGATTTTCTTCCACAGTTCTGTCTCTAAAGTTGTCCAAGGCGATCCTGAAATTCTTAAGCAATGCCATCCATGCTGAAACAAATTTCTCTATAGGGTTTATTATTTGATAAGCTGTGAATATCATTTGGGCTTCCCCAACCAAACTTGAGTATATTTGGATCTATATAGTGGTAGACTGAATAATTTTGGACTGGCGCGGTCGCCATATTTTTTAGAGGCTCCAAACCTATTAGTAACTCAGAACCCCATAGATGCCAAGTCATTATCAATTTGCTCTTGCCTATTTGAATCTAAGCTAGTATTCTCATTTGCATCTATTAACTTCATGCATACTATATCTTGAGCTAATTTGCTTGTGTCCTTAAACTTAAGATTAGCTTCCATGCTGATCTTACTTAAATATTAATTTCTTAACTTAATGTTTGGCAAACGGAATTTGAACTTCTTTTGTAGCAAAACACCCGATCAAATAATCTGGAAAGAAATAAGACGTGAACAACAGTATTATTAATTTACCTGTTCCTGAACGGCCTCAATATGTACGATTCAAAAGACAAAATGATGGCAGCAGTATATTGTGAAAATCGAGTAATTATAAACCTTATTTGGAGAAAAGGAATAAATGCAGCTTGCTGAGGAAAGTCAAGCCAGACACGTACAGATAACCGAAACTAAAATTACGCACAATTCAAAAGGATATATACTGTCAAATATTTAAACAAAGAATGTGTTAGAAAATAAACGAATAATTTCTTTTTAAATAAAATTCGTTTCAATCAGCCAATGTAGTTTAAATTTATCAAGAAATGTAACTTTAATTTTGTCGGAAGTAATATCTTCCTCTACACAATGGCTCTCTAAATCATTTCTGTATGTTAGTGATACTTTGGGCGGATGCCCACTAATTATGAAGAATTGAAGAAGCATAATGTGTTTAATTCAGTTCGAAGGCTGAAGAGTTAAGTGCCAAGGAGGCTGAGGTACAGTTACTGTTGGTGGTCCTTATTAGGGCTTAAATTGCGCTCTCCGTCAAATGCCGAGAAACTTAGGTAATGTAGCAAAGTCTAGATGTACTCCTTGACAATTGTGGCCGGCTCAGGTTGAATAGGCTGGTGTTTCTCCATTGCGGCATCGAAATCAGGAGAGTTGCTGTGTTAAGACTCAAAATTGACTTGTTGGAGATCTGAAACAACACCGTGGTGATAGGCACACGTAGAGTTTCAATAAATAGATGATCGTTCCTTTGGTGTGACAAAAATTCCAGATGACTAGGTGACTCAGTTTAACGCTAGTCCAGACAATGTGACGCGAGACGCAAGCACAGGTAGTGCGCAGCTGGAGACACCAAACACGATAATGACAAGGATGGCAAATGCACTGTGCTTATATAGATTGCAAAACGAAAGCTCGCACGCCATTGGTTAACAGTAAATTTTGCTTGTTTTAACTGGTGTCGTGTAAATAAAATTTGAATTTCGTTTAGGCATTATGTCGTCCAATTGTTCTTGAGCCGTTACACGGCCTTGACTAAACTTGCTGAAGGTCAACGACCATACCGCGATGGCTGACAAACGTAGAAATAAGAAGTTAGAGGATCATTTACTGTTAGTAACTTCTTATGGTGTTTGGGAAATATACACCGGAAAATTCCAGGAGCGTTTGAGGGTTTTAGCAGCGGGTGGATGTCCAGAATTATTTCTAGACTGTATCTCTCTGTGTTTGTTCGTTTTCTAGTGATCCTTTGAGTAGACGCACGTGAAGAAGTATAATTGACGAATCAGAATTTGTTGGTTGCTGTGCGTAGACCTTGCCTAATCTCGTTGCAGGTTTGCGGCCACACCGATATGAGAGGCACACGTATAAATCCGATTTTGAGATGATTAATTACGTATGACTGGATGCGCATCAAATAGAAGACAAACGTCACTAAAGACTAGCCGAATTATTGACTCAGCGTAGTAAACACAAGCACAATAATCGGCGTTGATAGTCATTGTAGCAGAGAAAGCGAGAACAATTACACTTAGTGAGAAAAGCTCAATATTTTTGTGGTAATTTCATCACTCTTATATAAATACAAATTTGCATTTAATTGGTCAACCGAAGTTTTTCGCGTTTTAATTGGTCCACTATATTAAATTTTGAATTTATTTTTGAAAATTTGTCGGCGAATTAATTTGAGCTGTTATATCGCTTTCCTCTCTGTGAAAAGCAAAGAAAAAGAAAAAAAGTTCCTTCTGGTGAGGCCTAATTAGTACTGTTTGGCAGAGATTGAACCAAGTTACGAAATTTGTTATTACTCTGCCTATAAGTTAAACAAAAATATATGGTAATGCTAAGTTGTTGCATAAACGTTAATTTTTTCAACAATGATATAATGCCAAAGACCAGTGGTACTTTTTTAGACGAATTGTGAGCCATAGAGTTTAGTCATACCACCTGAATTGAAATAGAGCAGGGCCGCTAGGTTTTGAAAATTGCAAAGTGGATTGGAATTGAAGATACTAGGTTTAAGTCGTAACCTAAGCAGGCTGGATTACTGTCAATGAGAGTTTGATACGACCAAAAAAGCTAGTGTTTGCTCGAAGCTTTGGTCCATGATAAACGCTATTAAACGTGAACTGCGTATCTGATGAAGTAGTAGTATGCATGATAATTGTCTATTATATGATTTAAAACCGGTGAATACTTAGTTTTGCTACACAAAGCGTTAGCTCTAAGTAGCTGGTCGTACCAATATAAGCAAGTATGGGATCAGGCGTGAGCCAAAGTGTGCAACTCTATGATGTATAAACGGTACATAAAAATCAACTATTAAAAGATTTTCGCGAGCATTGCCGCAGAAATGGCATTGTACCGATAAACTGTTCTCAGATGCTACACAATTTTTAGCTAAGAACAGCTGGTTATACCACTTAAGACAATTGAGTATGAAAAAATAATGAACCATGTAGATCCACCTGAAGTTATCATATCAGATGATATAGCGCTCAAGTGGTATGCGCAAAAATGACATGTGATACGCAGAAAAATGAATAATTAATGGAAAAAAATTATCAGTTACAAGTAAAGCAATGTAATTTATTGATTTGTACAGATTTTAGAAATATAGAAACCAACAAGCATGCACAAGTTTGCGTATCGCCACGATAATGTGATTCAATAACAGGTTACAACGTGTCTTTGCTTACCAAAGCAGGTGTTTTAACTTTCATGAATATTAAAATATTTAGGATGTCTGATAAACCTCGGGTATGGAACACGATATTTAGGTAGCAATGATGCAACATCAGCGTCGTTGCGAACAAGAACGTCTTGCAGATATAGAGCTGCGGATGAACAAACACTGTCACAGGAGCATGTCACGGCTGCTTGATAGACATGTTACTGAAATGAACTCAAAGTAGAGAAGCTTCGACTTCTGTGTTATCCTGTGGGGTATTAAACATGTGAGCTGACTAGGCTGGCATAGGTCCATGCCATACAAGTGTTATGACACAGAAGTTCTAATAGATTCGCGTATACGAGAACACTTAGCAAGTAGGACTAAAGTAATGTATCTACCCATTTACCATTAATTGATGATAATAATAAAACTGTTTTGAGTTCCATATACATTCTCTCTACCATACCGTTAGACTGTGGGTTGTAGGCAGTAGTTGGCTTAAAGTGCATCTTATGAACCGCAAGATAGTTTTGAAACAATCAGATGAGAATCATGTAGCTCTATCTGTCTTTACCTCTTTTGCGGCACCATAATGAGATATCCATGTAGAGGTAAAACTTTTAGTGATTTCATCTGCAGAAATGTTGCCAAGATGTAAAGCCACAGGCAATCGGGTGAATTTACCAATCATAGTTAAAAGGTAGATAAAACCTTAAATGTGAGTCAGATAAGCTATGTTAATGTGGGCGTTGGCTAGGCGTGAAGTTGTTGGGAAATATTCCGACTCAGAACACGTGTGCGGGGTATTTTATTCTTTCGACATAAGGCACACTGCGATCCCATAAGCGTTCTTTAATAAGTTTGAAAGTCGTCTTACTACCTGGATGGGAAATAAAATCAATGGAGTCGAACAACTTTCTCTGGAGGCTGGTGGAAAGAAATGGCTTTTGGGCTGCTACCCGTTAAGTAGTCAATGGGTAAATATTCCCAGAGCCGACATACGAAATGGGTAAGATGACGAGCTACTGATTTTTAAATATGCGTGTCAACGCGTTGTTCTGTTAATATAGGTACTGTGTGAGTCAGTTGACTGAGATTGGCGAAAGCAAAGGTGATTGTAACGAGACATCTCTCCTTGAAAGAGAGTCTGCAGTAATTTTTTGTTCGCCTTTTACATGCAATATGTCGAATTTCCATTTTGTCAAATTTGCCAGTTATCTTTCTTATCTATGAGTTCAGTTTGCAACGGTTGAATTTGTATTTCGTAGTAACTTATGGTGCGTTACCTTTAAAAACAACAAATCAGATGCTGCCTATGATGCTAATGAAGTGGTGCAACCATAAGAGAGGATGGGCTATCCCATAGCTGTTGTAAGTAGTATCCCTAAATTCATCTCGACCATGGAGTCATTCTTGAGAACAGAATCTGTTGTAACCTTGTATACGATAAATTCCTATCCGATTATAAAATCTAAAAGATGCAGATGTTCATCGGTTTGCTTGACTGGGCCATAAAAGAAAGTAGCCAGTAATTTTGCATGTCATTATCGGTGGTATAGTCTCCGAGGTTAAGTCTACTCGTACGAAAGGAATCAAGATGAAATGCAGCAAAAGGCGTTTAAAAGTTTACCTTTTTTGTATGTGAAGGATGTACATTGTTCTTTTGTCGTAGTTTGTGATCAGCAATGAGTAGAATCTGACACTCTTTTGGTAAATTTTACAAATAGTGTAGGATATGTTGACAAAAACAAGAATACATTTGGTGATTAAAGCAACAATTCTTCGCAGGATATGGACTGAATGTTTGAGGTGATGTCGATTATCGTTTGTAGTTATGTTCTATTTGGATGGAGGTGTTGATCCGTGGTTTTTTTAGCTTGTACAGTGTTGATTGCGTATTGTCTAAAAATTATAGTCAAATATGAAAACAAAACGAAGATAGCTTAATGTCATCAGATGTGATACGGATGGATGGATACTGAGATAACTTAGGCTTGAGGATATTCATTTTGGAAGCTGCGTACAGTGCATTAAATTGAGCAGAATAAAAACACATAAGAGGAAAATACTTAACATTACTTATTGAAAACAAACGTGTATTGGAAATTTGTAAAGCTAATAGAAAAGCGTTTGTCAAAATCTGCTTCCTCCGATAAACTGACGGAATTAGGAGCCGAATTGCGGCTAACAAATAAATCCATCTGCTTGGTTCTTGAACTGTATTATGTACCAACCACCACAATTTAAACAGACGGAATATGACACAGAAACACTAGCCGTTAAATGAATTAATAGATCTAAAAAAAGGCTTGACAAAAATTCAAACTGATATCACGGATTAAACTACAGAATTTGTTGACTTGATTTGGATGATAATTTTACAAAAAAAACTCATAATTCTGCGTATTAGAAACACTAACCTCAGAAACTTGCGTTTTGCAAATAATTCCATTCCAAAAAAATTTCAAGTGGTTCAAACAATTGGTTTAAGGATTTTGAACTGTAAAAAAGTTGAGCTATTAAAATACGAATGTTACAAAGCTCCTCAAACATTAGCGCGGTCACCACTATAACACGTAGAATTGACAAAGTGGAGTTAATTGCTGTTAAAAGGCATTGACTAGTCATGCTGAAGGTCTACGTCAACACAGAGATGGCTAGCACACGTAGAAATTTGTTTAATAAATGGTCAATTACGTTTGAAAGTACAAACATTAACCAGAAAATTGACGTGACTGAGCACTAGCCGAATTATTAATTCAGCGTGGTAAACGCAAAAAGATAGCAGGCGCAGATAGTCAGTGCAACATAGTTGACAAACACAGGTAGCGAGCAAAGCTGTGTGTCTTGCACAGTAAATGCATCGCACTTATATAGATCCAAAATCGCACATTATTGTTATACGGAAGTGCGCGTCACTTTTTAAATTTATTTTTAAAAATAACGGCTAATAATACGAGCAGGTACAATATTTTCTCGTTAAAATAGAATAACTATTTATTGATAAATATAAATCACCGTGGCTGATTGAAACCAATATTATTAAAAAAGAATATTATCGTTTATATTCTAGAGCATTCTTAGTTGAAATACATTCAATTATTTATAACGTTGTATTGTGTATTATTTCAATTCTCTGAATTTTATGCCTGACTTGCTTGAACTTTTCTGTTAACGTTTAATATCCAACGTTTATCTTTTACCAATTTAAAATTTTGATTCTGACTATATACTGCTATACTCACTATATACTACTATCACGATTTCATTTTCTTATTTGAGCAAATTGGGAAAGATTAGGAACAGGTGATATAATTAGTCTGATTTTCGTGTCGAATCTCCCTTCTATTTCAAATAATTGGCCTACGTTGTTGCATATAAAGTAAGCAGACTTGTTGCCTATTACTTAAATATGTAGACATACTTGTGTTACGTACAGAAAAATCATAGTACGAGGAACTGCAGATATGTGTCTGATAGGCTTGGAACTAATTTTAAATCTACTAAACTTCAGTTCATGTATCTATCACACCAAGACTGATATTACCTTGGTATACTATTATCGTATAAATCTGAAAAAAACAATCAGAGTGGGTTGGAGATTCCTTAATGCTAGTTAAAATTTATTGTATTGTAGTTTCTATGGATAAATTTGTTGCGTCATTAATGGCTTAACCAAGAAAGTTTAAGACCATAATGATTGGTTTTTTGGGATAAAACAGAGGAAGAAGATTCTTGTAATGCCTTTGAGATTTTAATGGCCATAATTTACTGGAGATTACTTCTAATCAATTTTGCCATCTTGATATAAAATTTTTATTCATTATGTACCTACATTTGTCAGTATATACTTAGTATTTTTTAATGAGGAGAAGGTAATTCATCCAGTAGACCGGTTACATCCTAAATAAGAACTCATTACGTATTGTGCAGAATTTGGCACGAACAGGACTCGAACCAGTGCACGTCTACTTTGGAATCTGGCGTTCTAATTACTGAGCCACCTTGCCGAAGACTACACAATTTTCACTTATATACTAACTAATGTTTCTTGATTAACGAATTGTTTGTGCTTTTGTGTAATAAATAACTAGTGAGAAAGTCTACGGTTTTAAAATGATTCCTTATTTTTGTACATCGATTGCTGTTGTGATAAATATTTATTTGTCATCGCATTGTGACATGTAGCTGTAGTGTGTAATATCTATTTCAATATGCACACAAAAAAAATGACGACTAAATAGGTTTTTATATAACTGATTTAGAGACATTTCGTATAAAGGAAACATTGATTTGAAGTGTTCTTAAATAATGTGTGAAGAGTATATACAAATCAACGGTTGATTGGTTGAGTTAAAATTGATTGCAATGATTCTATAAGTAAAAATGATATTGTTTTTAAAGATTTCAAAAATACTGGAAAATGTGGTACCTAAATGAAAAAACATGTTTACACGAGCGGTGATAAAATTTACTTTTAATTAAGGTTAAAGGAAATTCATCCAGTAGACCGGTTTGGTCCTTATTGGTGGCTAAGTGGTTAGAGCACCAGATAGCAAGGTAGACGTGCCCAGATTAGAGCCCTGTTCGCGGAAAATTCTGACTGGTACGTGATAGGTTATCAATTAGGACGAAAAAAATGTGCGAGTTGCTAGACCTAGAGAAAATGAGGCGTCAACTTCCATCAGAATTTTATAAACGCTTATGTTCGAAAACGTCCGTATTGAATACATTTCAAGATGCGATAAGTTATATTTTTACAGCTAAGCTACCAGTCAGGCTTATAACCTTATAACTGGTCTTTGAGACCATAAAAGTTGATTAGCCTAGTAAACTCAGAGGGTTGTACGGCCAGTAAAAACTGCAGACCCGCAGTTACATGACAAGACAGCAGATTCAGTCATGATGCTGAAAATCAGAGCGATAACAGAAACTGTCCTGACCATACCAGAAGTGATGTGCGATTTACAAAGAGAAGTTTCGTATATAAAACGCCAAAGTGTTGATAGGGAAAAAAATATTTCGCAGCCTTGGGTTCAAGATATGGAATTGAGGCGTCATAGGAGCCTCCGGTACCACCGTTTTGAAGGGTCACACCGATGGTGCAATGCACATTGTAAATATAGACGGAGTGTCAAATGCCTAGAAAAAGGCTGTCTCTATTATCGATTAGTTGGATCCGAATAGAGATGCGGCATAAAACTGGTTAAGAGAAATTCCTCGCCTTGAATAGCAGTGAACTCCCACTTGAAGGAGTCGTGGAGGGTTGCATTGCAAATGATCATTTTTGTGCGTTTAAAAAACAAACTTAAGGCAAAGTCGAATGTTCCGACGAAAGAAGATAGCATCGGGACAGACAGAAAAATGGTGAGATTCTGCTGGGGTGAAGACATTGAGAACATTGCCGGGTTCTTCAGCAATTAATTTACCGTTCGAGACTAATTTTGTGGTCTGGAATTTCTCGTTGGCACGAGTGCTCAAATGCGCATAGTTTGGCCAGATGTAGTTGAGGCAGTTTGTCGCACATTTGATTATCAACTATTGGCAGCCAGTGGTAGTTCTATATGTGATAAGGAGATTAAAAAGAAAAGTCGGTATCTTTGGGAAAGTGTAATTTCTTGTTGTCGACGTGAATGAACATACCAGAATTTATAAATCGTTTTTTATTAATAATTCTTTTGCTGTTTTGTGATCAAATTGCGTCCAATATTTTTATTTACATTGCACAGTCAAAAACGTATCCGATCCTGAACATATATACGATTAAGTAAAATCGTAATGGCACTGGTTTTCTGATCATTAAACATTAGATTGGCGAAATGATACTCTATTGTAACACGCGTCTCCATGTTACAACCCAACGATGTTCAATTTGACAAATATAGTGCTCTTTAAGGTCAAATAATCTAACTCTGGTTATACACAATATTTCTCTTAACTGTGATTTTAGAAACAAACCCTGTTAGTTTCAAGCAGGATTAATTGAGATTTCTTGAACTGAAAATTTAATTGTAAATAATAGGGTTTTGTTTAATAAATAGACACACCCGCGCGCAATACGCAGGTAACATGCGGTGGATTATAGTGCCTTTGTGTTCAAACAATGGATTTATTGACTTTTTTGCATTAATCACATTCTACACAACTACTAACAGTTCAGTTATGATGATAATCATCCAAACCTCTGGTGTTTCTCAATTTATTGTCCTAAACTTCATAGTTCAATGGATTATTATAATTCAAACATTCAAAACCTGGAATGGAATAATTATTTTTGATGCTTTTTTAAGACTGTTTTTACACAATTTTTATCCATCAATTACCAGTGACAATATTTAACAGTGACTTTAAACTAAATTGCTAATCAATCTGGATTTATATCCTCATATATTTTCAATTATTTACATGTATTCATTATGACTCAGACGTTTGTGTTCCTGATAATTACTTGTGTATAAGACATTCAATTGTGTTGACAATATATCGTTTTGTTGCCGTCTAGAGCACGGTCCGTTTTGTTTAACTGTAAATTGATTCATGCTTAGCTAAACCATTTGCAATAATTGGATGAAAATGGACGAGTTTTCTCACATCACCCTTTGGGAAAGGAACATGGATTAATCCTGAACGCGGATCCTAATAACAGCTGCCAGATATTATATAGGAGGATAATTTCGCACTAAATAGCCAGTAAGCTCGCAGAACTTCTTACGTTAGCTACAAACCTACATAAATGGTGCTCCCGTTTCTGTCAGAACTCACAGCCAACAAAAGAATTAACTGAAGCATCTAGTTTTGAAGAACTTCAAGCAATTTTGGATGATTTAGCTATAAAGAAAGTAACCAAGACACAAATCACAGAAAACGTCCTTTGAGGATTCAATGTTCGAAACAGCCGCACGATGACAAGAGGACGATGTAACACTGGCATCTATTCTCGACATTACTTCACACACATAAGATAATGTCCAGTTCAGGAAATGGTAGCTCCGGTGGTGATTCCAGCAACAGGCCGCATCAACATTACGGACACAGTACGAATATGCCAATTCGATCCAGATTACCCTTGACGAGCGGATCTACTATGTAACTTATTGGCAATGTAGTTCAATAGAACAGACGAAGGTTCAGATTTGAGGGCTTGGGAGACAAACCTAATGTCTTTGCGTATTGTGTCAACCCTGAAGATGAGACTGGAAATAAGGTCTCAATATATTGGAACAAAAAGTGTGGAAAATCTTGTTCCAATGTCATTTTCAGACAAGCAGCTGATGCAAGACTCAAAAATGAGGAGACAAATGAATACCAATCAATCAAGACCAATAATCGGTGCACCTGAAAATGGACAGGATTCAAGATTTTACCGACTTAAGAGTGCTATCAATTGTCTCGCACACGAAAAATGCGGTCAAATCCACAACAAGAAGGTCAGCACTGCGCAATTCAACTAAACATTTAAGAATTTCTTTATGAATTGCTTTTTCTACACTATACAATTCTTAGATTTTACCGGTAAATTTTCTACTTAATGGGTCAGGTTTTTTTACTTTGTATAGTTTCGGGATTTATATACGGATTATTGGGCCAAATTTCAATATACGTTCGTTGTTAATTCGCAATTAACATAATATTCTATCTACAGCATTCGTTACTGTTTCATCGAAGCAGAAATTTTGAAATAAACCGTGTAACATTATAGATACAGGGGTCAAAATATCATCAGCGTTTATGTGGTAAAATCAGGCATAATCCAGCACTCCGTACGAATTTTGAAGTGATTACATTCAATTCTGTGGCAGTAAACGTGTACATTCGAAGGCGTCAACTTCATAAAATTTGCAGTTCAAATTCTTTAAAGAAAATTATATTGGAAAATGCCCAAAATAAAAAAGATATCACATCACATAAATAGGTACAATTAGTCTCATATAGGTAAGTAAATCTCTCTAGTTATGATATACGACTTATCAACATAAGAAAATTTAGCAGAAATATCACTGCATACGTTATATCAATTTTTATACAATTATTAAGATAAGGGAAATCGTTTTTTTAAATAATTGCGATCATACAATTACTGATTATATAAATAGTTATAGATTCATCATCGAAATTCACAGACCTGATAATAGGAAAAATTAAGGTATAAGTCGAGTGTAAAATTATGCAGTATTGAGAACCATGAGAAGCAATTGATTATATGTTGTGTTGACTAACATCATGGTATAATGCATAACATTTCAATTTAATGTTACAGAATGTGGAAACAAAAATTTCAAGAAGGTTATGTTGCTGATCAAAATTATCCGTGTATTTTATTCAACCACAAGAAAGTATTGTCATAATGAAAATTTAAAAAATCAGTAGGATTGTAGATTATTTATAGCTTAATTTAAAAGATATCTTAAATGGAGGCGTTTTGATAAGCCACCTTGTGTGATTGTTAATTTCGAAAAATGAATAACTTCCCTCAACATTTTCACTATTTTGACCTATGTCAACATGGCTTTACGAAAGGTAGATCGACAACTACCAATATGCTTTCCATGTGGAAACATGTAATCACATTAGACGAGAATAAGTTAGATGCATTAATTGTATTTATAGATATCTCAAAAGCTTTTGACTCTATATCTTTTGATGCTATTTTGAATGCGATTAGTTTGTTGAATATTGATCCGAATATTTCTAGATTACTTAAATACTATCTATATAATCGACGAATGAGTATTCAAGTAAACGATTTGATATCAAAATCGAAACGAGTAACGAGTGGAGTTCCACAGGGATCAAGCTTGGGGCCAATTTTATTTAAAATTGTATTAGCAAATTTGGAAACTAAGATCCTTAACGGTCGAGTTTGCAAATTCGCTGATGATTTAAAAATAATCTTCCCAATTGATCCGAAGAATGTCGAATTCTCCAAAAACAATGTGACATTAGATTTGTATGATTTGAGTAAATATTTGATCACACTAGGGCTGAGAATAAACAATAAAAAGACGAAAGCTTTAAAAATAGGGAACAGAACAAACTTTAATTATGTTTATTTTCATGATGCTGTTATTAATGATGTGTTTGAGATTAAACTTATGCAAGAAATTAAGGATTTAGGCATAACTATTCAATGTACAGCTTCTGCTGAGAGACATATTGAAAGTATAGTAGGCAGTGCCAAGAAAAGATGGGCACTAATAAATCGAAATATCTTATCAAATGATATAAAACTTCAAATGTATATAATATGGATTAGACCGGTACTAGAATATGCTGTCGCTACTTGGAATCCATTAAAAAAGGGTTTGTCTAATAATATAGAAGCTGTACAAAGAAAGGTTGTGAAACATATTAGTCCTATTTCTTGCACTATATACGCCTCTAGATTACAGTTTGTGTCATTGCAATCACTGTGGTTTCGGAGGATGTGTTATTGTATAAAAGTTTTCCATTTGAACCAGTGGACTGGTGCCTATATGACTCCGATAAGAAAGAGTCATGAAGTTGGAACTAGATCTGGACATTTGGCAATATCTCCTCCTTTGGTGGGGAATGTAGCGAGCAAGTTATTCTCTTTCTCGAAAATCTACAAAATTTACAACCAATTACCGAAGGGGCTTAGAGAAATGCCTCCATCTAAGATGTCTTTTAAATCTTTATCTACTGAACTTGAAAAAGTCTGCAATTCTGCTGATATTTGTTATTCTTTTGATTATGATAATACTTTCTCATGGTTGAATAAAAGACAAGGATAATTGTTATCGAAAACAGATTTTCTAGAGATTTTTATTTCCAAGTTTTATATTGTTATAATTGAAATATTATGCACTATTTCTTCTAATTAGTTAACATTACATAAAATCAATTGCTAGTCATGGTTCTCAATTTTTGCATAATGTTACACTCGAATTATACATTAATTTTTCCTAATTTGATAATGTATATATTATTCTTTTCAGTCGAACTTTCTGATATTGATATATCGTATTGTACAACTAGCGAGATATACCTATCTATATGATATTAATTGCACATTTATTGTGATGTGATGATTTCTTTTTTATATATTGTACAATTTCCAATTTTATTATTTGATGGAATATGTGTGGTTTGAATCCAAATAAAGATTTTCTATTCTCTTTTTCTCTACATTTATATTTACTTACTGATAAAACACGTAAGTGACGCATTAATTTTAATTGCTATATATATATTTAATGTGTTTAATTTTTTGAAATTAACCTGAATTTTGTTAATTTTACTTTACTTTTGACTGATGATACTCAATGGCAGCGTAGAGGCTCTTGTCCTATTGTAGAGGCCCTTTGCTCACTACCATAAGAGAGCCTCTCGGATGTCAGGCTCGGATAATCCATATAGACAGTGCGATCGTCTATTTTGGAACAACTAAATCCCTCAGAACATTCTATTAAGCTACATTTCTTAGGTCATACTAATTTCTCTTGTAAAGACTCAAAACCTTTTAGTTAATGAGAATCCCATAGACGCCAAGTCTGAATCATTTTTAATACGCCTATATTAGTCTGATAAGTTGGATTTCTCTTCCACATCTATTAAGTTCATGGCTACATTTTCAGTGTTCTCTAACTTAAGATTAGCATCCATGTTAATTAAACTTATGTATATATTTAAATAATTTATTAATGTACTGCTCACGTAACAATACATCCTAATCAATAACCTGGAAAGAGATTAGACGCAAAAACAGAATTATTAAATTATCTGATCCTTAACGTTCCCAATATGTACGATTCAATACATAAATTAGTAATAGGATTATATTGTGAAGATCAAGATTTGTAAAATTCGAAATAGAGAAATAAAATGTCAAACACAGTTTGCTAGAGAAAGTCACGCCAAAACAGTGACAGAATACAGAAACTCAAATTAAACACAATTTAAAAATACATATACTGTAGTCTTTAAACAAAGAATGTTATAGAAATTAAATGAATATTTTCTTTTTTTAATAATATTCGTTTCAATCAGCCACAGTGGTTTAAATTTATCAATAATTGTTACTGTAATTGTTTTGGAGGAAATATCTCCCTCTACATACAACACCTAAAAAGACGGCTAGTAATAGACGTAATCGTTCTTCGGTTGACGTTAAACTCTTCCTGAGCGAGTTGTGCATACTGGTACCTCTGTCGTCGACCTTTATCGTCATCTATGGAATAGCACGAATTTCTCGCCCTATTTTCATGGTTGTGTGTACAATGCATATGTACGTATAGTTTTGTTATATGCTCTTTAGAATTTTCGAATATAGACTTGATATAAATTAAATTATGAATTCTTTGAAATGCGGCTGCATTTATTCATGTTGCTTAGCCAGTCATGGGTTATGCAAAATGTACACAGACAAATGCATTAATCTAGATACCGTTTGTTGCGGAGAACTAATATATTTGCACCTATGTTTTACGTGTGGTGCATCTAATAAAAAAATAATTCAAGTAGAACTAGAAGGATATATCGAAATCATCATGAAGGGAAGGTATAATCTCATATGCATATTCGTTTCGGGCTTATTGGAAACTAATCAGTAGGAGCTGGTATAGGGAATTCCTCACTAATATATAGTGAACTTATGGTATGCTACCGGCTCCTACGGATGAGTCATCACGAAACGAATGTGAATATGAGATTATGCCTTTCGTTCAAGCGGAAGTGATTTATCTTTGTTCAATTTGAACTAATTTATTACTAGGTACTTAGAAAGATGTGATCTATGACAGAATGTAACAGAACGGCATTGAAAATCTGATGGAAGTGTAGATGAAATCATCCGTAATATGCTTCATTTTACTGTGTTTTTGCTGTTATTTAGCCTTTGTATGCGAGTTTTTCACCTTATGTGTTACTTGTACTTTATCTATATGTCAGGTTTCATCATGATGACGCTGCAGTTATTTATCAACTATAAACTGAATCCGATCGCACATCTACCCTGGTATATGTTTACCTATGAAGCGTTGAACACATTTATTGCTGATTTGTTTACTTACTTTACTTTAGTTTACTGCGGCTGACTTCTTTTGGAGGATAAGCCGGCTCCACATTTCATGGAGTTTCTTGGGAATTTGGTACAAGTGGTGTCCCCTCACCACTCGGCTTTTTGATCGAGGACGCACCTCTAGCCTTTGCACATCCAAGCGCAGTCTGCAAGGCAGCAGTAAGTTGCATGGTTGCCGGTGGCTGTTGAGAGCTCATTCGCCATTCGGAAGTACGGGGTACTGTCCAGGAGTCCATGTAATCCTGTGGCTGTTGAACCCTTTTGTGGCGGGGAACACACGCCGAGTCATGGTGCCGTCGTCGGGCTCATGTGGTATTTTATAGGAGATCCGATTGCCGGTCGGAAATCCACCACGCCCTGGTGACAACACCGCCATAGCCCCGTTAGCCCATGTACGATCGGCCATCGATACATGGTTGACACCGTCGTACCACGTTGAGGAGGGGATGGACTTTACCTTTGTAATTATAATGCCTACGCTATATCGAATTGGCTGCTACGGAGATGGTATGCTAATTTGAAAATTTGAAGCTCTACGTGCTTAATGTCATGTAATGCAACATTGTATTTGTGTATTAAATATGATCCTCCACCATAAAGTTATTTGATTTGTTTTACATCATCATAAACAACAGTGCATCAGAATTTAGAATCATTTCTTTGCTTCCTGTTCACTGTTAAGCGTGAACTTTAATAAATGCACTAGGTCGTCCATTCCTTAGGGAGTGAGTTCATAATATTCAGTGATTTCCTTGTCTCAGTTAATCTTTGAAACAATCTGCGCGGAGAATCTGAGTTTAAGGCAATAAGAGCTTATGTTTTCACCAGCCATTGGAGCTGACCTTCTGCGAATGGCAATATGTCTCTCATTTGTTTTTAACCATTTAGTACTAAGTTTTAACTGCGCAGTTATATTGAACTAGAGGTTGGCCGCATATATTTCAAACGGGGCACCCAACCAATTCGACGAATTTATCAATTCTGCACAAAGCATAGTCCGAAAAATTATATATATATATATATATAACAAGCAGCAGACATAATCTTTTCAAAAAGTTTCACCAGCATGATATTTTAATAGACTGGCCACGAATAAAAAATCCAACAACAATGCCCACTAAATCAGCCTCAACAAACACTCGAAAGCTAAAGTAGCAAGTATTTTACTCTGTCTTAAAGGTTGTGTTTACAATGCATCTGTACGCGTAGTTTTAGTATATTCTAGTGAAACTTGGCCTTTTCGAGTTGATGATTTTGTACGCTTACAAGCATTCGACCATCGTTGTTTGAAAAGTATAGAACATTTTTGTTACCAACGTAGATATCCGTGGACGTATTTTTATATTTGGCAAAAAGTGCTCCTCGTTAGAAAAACAAATAAGGCTCCATTAACTTCTTTGGCTCGGTAACGTTTTGCGTGTGTCCTCTATTCGATTGCCCAGTGGAGCTCTGTTCTGTCATCCAGCACCAGATTGTCGTAATAAACAAGGTTGGCCGATTTTGACATGGCAGAAACAGTTCAAGTCACTTAAATACAAATTGGGTAGTATAGGGCCCACTTGTCTGTTAGGATGGGGTCCACGTGCGCATCATTCTTCTTGGTTAGAAACCCTGTGCGATATGGAATCAATTCGAGCTCTGGCGATCATGTTGCAGATTTATGGTAGAGTCATCTTCTTAACTTTCTTTCCCTATTACGGCATAGTTAGTTGCGAGGTTTAGTTTTGCTTATGACTTGATACAGTGAAAACCGCAAGGAAGCTGTATTGCTGATGTTGTCTTGCCTTAAAGCTGATTTGGCAAGAATGTTTTTGTATCGAGGCTTAGTTTGATTTACTTCTTTGGGTTATCCTGTTAAATTTACTCAGTAACTAGGTATTATTATTAGACAGCAATGAAATTTACCTTGATAGGAAGAGATTGAATATCAGAGCGACGCTTAGATTAGGAACAAATGAAGAGACAGTAAGGGCAAGGTATAGGTAACCTACATAAATGGTATACAATAACAAATAATATGCATGCCCCCAATTCCACCAACTTATAGAATTAATTTTATATAAATATATATCCATATATATGTATATATATATATATGAATACACCTTATATAAAAATATACGAAACACAAATTCCTGTTTATAAAACCTATATTTATCTATAATATAAGCAACATTTTGAGTCAAATGTCTCTAATTACAATAAATTTGGTCTATATTTATTTATATTTTATTATTCCATTATATATATATATATATATATATATATACGGATATTTAAATATATGTACTCATACTTTATATAAATGTATAAATATTCCTACATATATATTTGTATACACCTCATGTTAATATTGCGCAAAAAGTGAAACGAAAGACTACGCTCGGAAAAATAGCACTCGTACTCGTAACAACGAACAATTCGAACAGATGTTTAATTCTCAAGTCATCAATACATGTGTGACCAGATTTCAGACATCACTTTGTAATACAGTGAGAAGGACCTTTACATGCAAACAGGCATACACACAAACACAAACGCATACATCAATCAGCCAAAACAAGAAATAGAAAACCGAGTCATATTTTTTGCCACCCACATATTCAAATGAAAACCCAGAATGTATATAAATGAAAGATTGTAGAGCGAAGTTTAGTATTCTCGAAATAAATGGCCATTATCCACCTTTTTATTAATGTGTCTTTTCTTCCTAATTAGAACTATACTTTGTAATATATATATATATATATATATATATATATATATATATATATATATATATAAACGCAGTGTTACGTTCTCCTATAAACACAAGTGCCTACGTATAACAATGATTATATTTCATTACGTTAATCATACCTTATGTAAATATATACTATATATAAAATATGAATGACAACATATATACAAATGTAAGTGAATTTGTAAGATTAATAAATATCAACCTTATATAATTCACGATACACATAGTCAATTTATTAGCATATGTATTTCATTATTTATAATCACATTGTCTATTCTAATCATTTATAAATCTTTTTACTGTCCACTAAATGCCGACTGTGAGAGAAGATGGAAGAAAATAGTAAATTTTTCGTTCTAAGTCATTCTCAATCAGTTTCCAGGTTTATGATTAAACCTGGTTAATTCGATTCCCGTTTTCTTATACTAAAAAAAGCTTCATTAAATATTGGACCTAATGGTTTTCCTACCGATATTACATTCATTAAACCATGGCCCAATTTTATTTTAATAGACTCTAATTAGCCCAGTTTCTCTGTTGCGGTTAATTTGTTATTAGGTTCGCAACACCTAATACATACTTGCATATATATTAGTTCTCCGAAACCAACAGAATTTAACTGTTACACAGGATAAACTGTTTATTTTTATGAAAGTAGTAATTGATAAAATTGGTTCAATTTTGCATTATTTAAGCGTAAATCTGGATAACTGTGACCGCCTTTATCCTATGCGAATTTACATTTATGAGACCAGTCTACAATAGATAAATGTTTAGACTGTGAGATACACGCCTTTGCCGATTGAACGAAGCTCAGAAGTTAATTAGTAAGCCTTCACATCGTGCTCTTTTAACAGTATGTCAATTGACGAACAATAAATGCCCAAATTATTTATTAGCTCTATTCATTACATGCAATTGCTTATCGAGCGAAACTGCGTAAGTGGTGTCTTATTTAGTGTGATTAAAATAACTCAATAGCTGAAAGTTGCCAGCTAGGTTTTATTGAACTAGTCAGCATAAATATTTTGACTATATCGAATATTCTGTTCTTAAGAACGTAACTTTCATTTTAAACTCAAGGTGTCATTGTCCTGCGTAGTTTTTGTTTGTCCATGGAGAGGCTCGTGATCCAATTTGTGGCTCGATTTAAATTGAATTTAGTTATTCTTGAGTTTTTCTGGAAGCTAGAACAAATTAATTGATTTCATTCATAACATGCAAAGCTTTATTTACACTATGCAGAAAGAATTGTGTGTGCGTTTCTTCGTTATTATCGAAACTCCTTGTGGAATTCTCTAATGCCCCATGAATTATACCAGCATAACTGTGCAAAATTTGGCGTAAACGCGGATCACGATCACCGCATCTGGCAATGGAGAAGAATGTGATTTTTGCTGCTGAATTGAATAATTAATATAACTCCATGTGTTCCCACAACAGTGATGAGTATAGACTGAACGGTTGTTTTAATGGCCATCTGACGGCTGGCAACGCGGGTAGCGAACGATCGATCGGCACACAAGGTTCGCAAATTCAAAATTGTCGTTCAAATGAGGCTGTTCAAATCACTTTCAGTGGCCAAAGTTTAATTATAGCACATAGGCAAGTCAAAACGTCCATGTGCTATTGGAAAAATAAGAATGGTTTAACGCAAGAGGCGGAACGTGGTTGAACTGTCAAATTCCGTCGCTTGTGGGTGCCAGTATGTCATGTGCATTGAATAGATTTTCGAAAAATTCCAGATGGAAGCCCATTAGAGTAACTATTTCTGTTTACATTTACTAGATGTAAGTAATAATTATTTCGTAAAAGTGATTTTTTACTGTTACTTTTTCATCCTTGTCATTAAGAGCGTGTTAAAATTCTCCTTTTAGTTTACTCTTTTCACTATTTTAGTAAGTGCATATTAAAATCGTATATTTTTTATGAAAGTAGCAATCGATAAAATTGGTTCAATATTGCATTATTTGAGTATAAATCTGGTTATCTCTAGAATTTAAACGGATCGTTTGGTTGACTAGCCGTTTATGGGACATGAGAATGATAAAATAAATAGAATTTATAAATTTCGCTGCATGCCAAATTCCCAATTATAAAAGCAGGGATGTATTTTGCACATGATCGTCGTTTTCAGTGCCCAAATATACTTTCGAAATATGTCAATAATATTCTCCGAACCCTACTTCAATCGACAAATTGGAAGAATAAATTTTTAAATCGATGGAAATTAGATGCCTTAGAAGAGCGGACAAAATATGAAAAATGGGATTTTACAGATTTCGAGAAATACAGAATATTCATTTTTGCTCTCCTGCAAGAGTATGTTAAATTTAATTCTTAGTTGAGGAGCGTAAAATCTGAAAGTAAAAGAGGATTTGAACTTCATGGCAATAATTGCCCCCAGACTTAGATGAAAAGTAAAATCAAAAACATTGTTATACAATGTAAAAATGTTTTGTCAATCTCATGAACTTGACTTTATGCATACCAATCGAAGGAGTAAATTAACCATGAGACTTATCAGCAGTATATGAATGTTTATGCAATAAATATAATATGAGGTATATGGTTAAATCACGAATAAAAAGAGAACAACAGAGCTATGCAAGTCTGTGCATGTGCATACGTCTGATCTGGCATGCCATTCAGTATAATTAGGACATTCAACTAACTGGTGTTGTCGACATATCAATACCCATTGATAAACGAACAACCAGCCTGATTAGAGAATCGATTTAAATTAAGTAGAGATGAAAATGAGTCAGTTACTAGTGGAAAGAATGTGTGGTTCCATATGGAACTTAGCATTTGATAATGGTAGACAGCGATTTATTAGGCACCCAATAAAAGATGACTGTTCTAAAGAATGACCTGACTTACAAAATGAAGACTTCATAATCTGTGAAAATATTTGTGTAAATAAAAGATTAAAAATGACCATAAACGTGGTCGTGCTAAATTACACATCAACTAAATAAAATTTAAATTGTACTCGTGGGCGGGAACTTTATCTCAGGTCTAGAGTGTACTCTTTTGTAGTTATTGTCATGCAACTATTCTCTAGGTTCTGATGAACTTGTTGACTTGAAAGGTTGGTTTAATTGCGGACCTGGATTAATTGCAATTACCTGATCTGCGTTTTGACTAATGCAGTTTTCATTGTTCCAGTAGTTTTCTTTTTTCAAAATATTCCGGCCATACTTACCGTAGGCCTTCATCAGTTGCATTTTGTTTCACAAGTTTAACAAACGAAACATTTGTTTCATTTGTTTCGTTTGTTCAACTTGAGAAACAAAATGCAACTGATGAAGGCCTAAGGTAAGTATGGCCGAAATATTTTGCAAAAAAGAACTTGTTAACTATTGATCTGTTCATGGCCCTTCTTCTTGATCACTATCACAACCCGTTCTCTTTGGTGAATTAATTTGGAACTCAAATACAAGCTCAGATCGATCAATGGACAGTGATTTATGATTTCTGTTGTAATCAATTACGAAGATTATAGGACCGCGCGTGATTATCGGATGAGATCTCATATACTTTGGCTTTAAAGTCGACTGCTCAACGTCTTTTCAGACAGGGCTGCTTACATGTATATTAAGCTTTCGAAATATACACTGGCGGATGGTGTTCTCTCTTTGATGGCACCTGCAGACTATTTAGAACACGCTGTATCTGTTGTGTAATTTCCGCGTGGTACTCCAAATCTTGCTATACAGGGTATCAAGAGCGCATAGACAACGGTTTTTGAGAATTGACAGATTCGGCATGATTTTACTTTTGCGGTAATACGCACGATCTTATCATACACATCTTATAGGCTACAAATGCTGAGTCCTGGAGTAAATATAAGTAAACTTCAACTAAACTAACCTATATAAAGAGCAATCATTCATTCATGTAAATAATGAAATTGATTACCGTTAAACCTTAACTTATAGACGAACTCATGTTATCAATCTTCAAATATAGGGAAATTGAACAAGTATACTTTCCATAAGAGCGCTTTCGAGAAACTATTTTGTTAGGTAATGGCGGCCGCTGATACCAACTTTCACCGTACATCAATAATATTGCTCGGAGGCACAAAAATTTCTTAAGAATCAGAATTGTTGATTTCAAATGAATATCAACCCTTATTTAAATGAGTGGTGAATATTCTTTCAAAACAAATAATATTCTTCTAAACGTGCAAAACAAGCTTAATGAATTGACAAAATTAAGATTACAAGGGAATCGGGACTTTGAGAATTATGTGTCGAATATGGTTAAGTCCCCGCCAAGATTTCTTCCTTCAATATTTCGGACGACATCAAAATACCCAAAACGACGCTTAACCGTCGATTTTACAAAGTTGAAATTAACTCATTTTGTTATAAAAGAATTTATTAAAAATATATTTGATAAAAGTATTTGAAACGATATTCTCATTGCCATTTTTTATAAAGTCTACTAATGAATCATAAATAAAATTGACATAGAGAACAGAACGGATAAAAACATATTAATATGTACATTAACAGTTATAGGCGATATATTTGATAAATCCAGCTTTGACTGAAAATAGAGTAATGTCGGATATCATGCACAAGTTAATTATCGCAGCTTTACAAATTAATCATCATTAGTTGCTAATAGGTTAATAGAAAGTAAAGCACAGTGTAGGAGAGACAACGATGGGTGAGAGCTGAAAATTCTTTTCAATACATTAAATGTATGCAACGTAAATTGATCCTCGATGGCCTGTTTGTTGTCGTGCTCTGAAAATGAACATCATGCGACGGTGCACTTTTTCAGACCCGCGTCGCGGGTTTTCCGGGCCTTCTGTTTGTATTGCGCATTGCTTCGTTTTTGTCCGTTTGATGTCATTCTCTGATCATAAACATAGAAGTTTTAAATGCATCAACATAGGCACCAGACGGTAGATTTGCTATATGTTGCCTAAATGGTTAAACCAATTTGTTCTGAAATTTATGTAAATCTTACAGGATTAAATTAGATAGTTGGAAAGCGTGATAAAACAATGGAAATAATTCAGGTGTAAGTTTCACTGTTCAATTCAGTTAGTCAATGACAACATAAAGGCTAAAGAATAAGATTAACTATCGAGATAAAGGTAGATAGAAGTAGTTAAATCAGGTATTTGGCGGAGGATCATCCGTCCATGCATATGGAGAAGGGGTTAAACTATATTTGCATCTGCCACATGTTGTAGTCTCGCACACACGTTACTTGACTGTAAAATTTCGGCTGCGCAGTTCCAAACCTCTTTCGAGGTTGTTAAACAAATTCACAACATATTCATTTTTATCTATCCTTTGTTTTGGTATAAATGTATCCAGATTGCAAAATTTTACTATATGATCAGTGTTGTTAAGAAGATATCTTTTTCTACTTGATAGTTGAATTAGACCACTGGATCAAACTTAACCACAATTTCGTCCTTAGAGTCAATATCTTCCGAATTTCCAGTCGTTCAGAATCAACAAGATTACTCAGAACTGTATCAGGTAAGTTAAATTTGACTTTAAACTTTCTTCTTATTATGTTTTGTCCAAACGTTATTTGGCTTTCATTTTCTTTTATCTTACTACCAATTTAAATGAACATATTGCCTATCACGTAATGACAATTCGGTACCGTTTAGGCTAACCTTAGTGTTTTAATTGATGATTAACATGTAAAGTATTCTTTCTTAGTTGGATTGAGCATTCGATAATAACGCATTATTTCCCACATTTTGCTCATATATATATATATATATATATATATATATATATATATATATATATATATATATATGTAACCGGTCCACGTTAGGGCCTATTAATTCTCTGCATGGGAGGGCCACGTAAACAACCTGTGCACTAGTAAACCAATATATTTTTGGTGAATGTCGAAAGATATTTCTAGAATTATACATTTTGTAAATTGGTCTATCTTCGAGTTTTCTATTGGATTCGCCTAAATTAATCGTCCACAAGATGATAATCATGGAAGGTCTAAACGCGTCAGTGCGTGCGACTGGCGGTAGTTTTGCTGTTGTTCGACGACTGGTTAAATAAAATGGGATTGGTGTATACTTCAAGCTCGAAAACTTGGTTTAAAGAATTGTTACCACCACCCGCGCGATCAATTATTGTTTAATTCAATGCACCTATAGCTTGCCAACAACGAATAAGCAACATCGACATCCGTAGAAGCAATTCTTGATACGCATATATATACTTCTTGTTAGCCAAACAAATTAGACTATATCGTCTGAGCTGTCTTGATCAAATTTTAGGTATGCTTTCATTTCTATTGCCCAGTAGAGCTTTTTTCTCTCAATTATCAGTAGATTGGCATAAAATCCTGGTGGCATAGCGGAAACATTTTAAGTAAACCGCAATCTTATTAAGTTTTTTAGAATTAGATATTCTACTAAATCTTGGTTGTAAAATCTGTGTGATATGGTATGGAATTGTGCTGAGTGTTGATCTTGTTAACTGTAATAAATTAGCTTTACGAAGGGACAACAATATTTGTCTTTGCTGAGAAGTATTTATTCATAATCACTTAGTTAATTGATTAAAGAGCGAGCGTTTGTTCTATGGTGTAACCAGGGCGTGGTGGATTTCCGACCGGCAATCGGATCTCCTATAAAATACCACATGAGCCCGACGATGGCACCATGACTCGGCGTGTGTTCCCCGCCACAAGAGGGTTCAACAGCCACAGGATTACATGGACTCCTGGACAGTACCCCGTACTTCCGAATGGCGAATGAGCTCTCAACAGCCACCGGCAACCATGCAACTTACTGCTGCCTTGTAGACTGCGCTTGGATGTGCAAAGGCTAGAGGTGCGTCCTCGATCAAAAAGCCGAGTGGTGAGGGGACACTACTTGTACCAAATACCCACCAAACTCCATGAAATGTCACTGGAGCCGGCTTATCCTCCAAAAGGAGTCAGCCGCAGTAAAGTAAAAATTAAGCAAAATAGTGCTTGGAGCGAACATTCCTTCATGAAGTGGATATATTTTTAAAAATAAAAAATTGTTTTGTATTTTTGGGTATTGCATCATTACCTCTTACTTGTTTTTAACACCAAGTGAGATTACCATATCTTATTGCCTTCGGATATTTCTGGAGACTCCTATGTAGCATTAAGATTTCTACGTTAAGAGACATAAAAGTATTATGATTTTAGTACGTTTGTTTGATTTATTATTTTAAAAATGTTTTTCATCGCTGTTTCAACTTTAATAGACTTGCTGCACAATGGTTTAAGATAAAAATGCTTAAACTTCCACGATTTGTCTTATAGCACACACACATATACACATAAGCAGTACAACTTTTAATGATTGCATAAGGCATCGGTTAGTTTTGCATGATGGATGAACCAAGACAAGTTAATGTAGATTGGCCAGAAATGCGAGTCCCTATGACTAAAGTCTACTTATACTAATCTATAAAATGGCCAATATCGTCATTTATTCGTGCGTGGGTAAACAAAGTCAGTGTTTAAACGAACATTGGTTGCGCGGGTGGTGATAACAATTATTATAATCAAGACCGCAACCTTGATTATAATAAAAGTCAGTGTTCATTTAAGCTCTTCAATAAGATATTCCTTAGTGCTAGGGTGAGTTGGAAACACGCCAAATTACGCATGATGGGCTGCCAAGAACCTTCACTATCTCTTATGGGCCATTTAAGCGAAATATATTTTATTTATTGGCTCTTGGAATTTGTGGGATCTGACATTTAAACCAGCCAGTCTTTTATAAATGGCGTTCTGAAAAAGAATGATATCAGTAATGTTTGTTTCCAGGAAAATCGAATTTTTTTTAGCACCAAGGTGTTACACATTCTAGGCTAATTTAATGGAAAATGTTATTCATTTCCAAAATCGTGAATGATCGAACTTGGTGTGGTGTTGCCTTTCTGCTATCTAGTGTTGCAGCGAAAGCCTTATTGACAAACTGCCTACAACATTTGATAGACGAATTTTAGGTACCGGGTAGGCACTCTGATTCTCTGAGTCGTTGAAGTACGGGCACCAACTACAAAATTCCGCTTATAATATATTTCGTATTTGGATGCATATCAAAACTGGCCTCTAGGCTTAAGTAACGTTTGAATATACGAGTGATTGTTAATGCTTTAAGTGGGGCAAACAGAGCTGTAGAAATATTGATTCTGATTGAAAATATGTGCAAAATATTACGAAGCTCTTCATTCATGCGATTCGACTTAACCTGGTCGTGGTGAACCAAACATTTCAGCATCAAGGTAGTGTCCTGTCACCAGATATAGTGATGCGACCCATATGAGAATGACAGCGACATGTCATCATTCTCAGACTGGCCATATTTAGTAAGCAGACCGTGGTATTTTTATGCCCAAGACACGAAAGCGTATTATTGGTTTCATATTGATTTAATCAATGTATCTGATCACAGTCATCTGGTAGAATCGAAAATTGCATTGAAAACGTAAAGTTGAACACAGGTATATCTTTTAAACAATGCACTATTAGAGAAAGGAACGTCTGTTGGCAACAGTATTTTGCACAAAAATGAGTGAATTCTTTTTAGTACGCTAACTTAAAAATGCTTAATCATGACTCAGCAAAAAGAATACCGAGGTCTGTTAACAACGCGAATTTTTTGCAGCAAAATGTCGTTCAGAAAAGACTGCAAACTTGACCGATATATAAAATCGATTTTGTGATATCGGTCAATTTCGCTCGGAAAAAAATGAAAAATTGACCAAGCGAAATTGATCGATATCAGAAAATCAATTTTTGATATCAGTCAAGTTTTCAGTCATTTCCGAGCGACATTTCATTGCAAAAAATTCGCGTTGCTAAGAGACCTCGGTATTTTTTCTGCTGAGTCGTGATTAAGCATTTTTAAGTTAACGTAAAAAAATGAATTCATTCATTTTTGTGCAAAATACCGCTGTTAACAGACGTTCTTTTCTCTACTGGATACATTATTTAAAAGATATACGTGAAATCTGTTTTTACTACTGAGTACAAAATACTAGTAAGTATCTAATTTTTATTCAATGTAATACTTTAAATTAATTTAACATATTTTGGAGCTCTGCAATTTACATTAAATAAACATTATATGTAACCTTACCCATGTAAAATTAAAGTTAGAGGTTAGGAGTCACAATTATGCTATGAACTGAGAACTTTTGAATGATGTGTTATTTGAAAAAATGTTTTTATCGTTGTTTCGACTGTAACATACCACCTTAAATAGATTAGCAAACGTTGTTCCGTCTTTCGGCAGCATGCTGATTGTCGAATAATAGTACGATATCGTCCGCATAGTCAAGATCGACTAGTTTATCTCCCGGGAGAACTTCAACTCCAACGTCCTGAATGTGTGAGAGAGTGTTGTTCATAATAGCATCGATTACAAAATTAAACAAAAATGGGGAAAGTGGACAACCTTGACGAACACCACTGCTGGTTGTAAAGTTATGCGTTAATTCGTTGTAGACCTTAACGCGACCAGAAGTATTTGTGTAGAGAGCTCGTATAATATTAACAAATTTAGTGGGCACACCGCTTTTCGACAAGATATGGAATAAAAAATTGCGATCCACCTAATCAAATGCACCCTGAAGTCTAGAAAGACGACTATTGTGGGACGGTGATATAATTGTCTCTGTTCGAGAACTTGCCTTAACGTAAAAATATTATCTATACAACCTCGTCCTGCGCGGAATCCGGCCCGTACTTCTCTTGTTTGTGATTCACGTGAAGCGCTAAGACGACGTAGGATAATCGAAGCAAATAACCTTGATACGACCGGAGTCAAACTTATACCACGATGGTTATCGCACGAATTACGATTGCCTTTTTTGAAGATGGGAATGATGGTCGACTCATTCCAGTCAAGTGGTACGGTTTCCTCATTCCATATAGAATGAAAAAGTTTGGTCAACGCTCCTGAAATTATATCGCCACCATCCTTAAACAATCCCGGAAGCAGATCATCGGGGCCGGCGGCTTTGCGGCGCTTAAGAGATAGGATTGCATCGCGTACTTCTAACTCAGATGGTTCTTCGGGACTAACATTCCACACTGTTGATGCAGACATGCTTTCTGGAAGCGGAACTGACGCGGGTGGCCAAGAAAATTGATCTCTAAAGTGTTCAGCCCACCTGTCAAGACGACTTATTTTATCGGTTATTAATTCGTTGTTACTATCATTTATAGTTTCGCTAACTTTTAACTTTCTCGGACCTGTTGTGCGTATAAGTTGGAACAAACAGCGACTGTTACCTGACGCGAAAGCTAATTCCATTTCTTCAGCCTTTCTGCTCCAAAAGTTTTCGAGATCGCCTTTTAGACTGCGTTTAAGTTGGCGCGTTATACTGCGACGGGTATTATTATGTGTCGAGCCAGGTGGAATTTGACGCCTTATTTCGAGTATCTCCATAGATTTTACAGAGAGCTATTATACAGCATATCTATTACAGTTGAAACAACGATAAAAACATTTTTTTCAAATAACACATCATTCACAAGTTTTCAGTTCATAGCATAATTGTGACTCCTAACCTCTAACTTTAATTTTACATGGGTAAGGTTACATATAATGTTTATTTAATGTAAATTGCAGAGCTCCAAAATATGTTAAATTAATTTAAAGTATTACATTGAATAACAATTAGATACTTACTAGTATTTTGTACTCAGTAGTAAAAACAGATTTCACGTATATCTTTTAAATAATGTATCAAGTAGAGAAAGGAACGTCTGTTAACAGCGGTATTTTGCACAAAAATGAATGAATTCATTTTTTTACGTTAACTTAAAAATGCTTAATCACGACTCAGCAGAAAAAATACCGAGGTCTCTTAGCAACGCGAATTTTTTGCAATGAAATGTCGCTCGGAAAAGACTGAAAACTTGACCGATATCAAAAATTGATTTTGTGATATCGATCAATTTCGCTCGGTCAATGTTTCATTTTTTTCCGAGCGAAATTGACCGATATCACAAAATCGATTTTATATATCGGTCAAGTTTTCAGTCTTTTCTGAGCGACATTTTACTGCAAAAAATTCGCGTTGCTAACAGACCTCGGTATTCTTTTTGCTGAGTCGTGATTAAGCATTTTTAAGTTAGCGTACTAAAAAGAATTCACTCATTTTTGTGCAAAATACTGTTGCCAACAGACGTTCCTTTCTCTAATAGTGCATTGTTTAAAAGATATACCTGTGTTCAACTTTACGTTTTCGATGCAATTTTCGATTCTACCAGATGACTGTGATCAGATACATTGATTGAATCAATATAAAACCAATAATACGCTTTCGTGTCTTGGGCATAAAAATACCACGGTCTGCTTACTAATTATGGCCAGTCTGAAAATGATGACATGTCGCTGTCATTCTCATATGGGTCGCATCACTATATCTGGTGACAGGACACTACCTTGATGCTGAAATGTTTGGTTCAACACGACCAGGTTAAGTCGAATCGCATGAATGAAGAGCTTCGTAATATTTTGCACATATTTTCAATCAGAATCAATATTTCTACAGCTCTGTTTGCCCCACTTAAATCATTAACAATCACTCGTATATTCAAACGTTACTTAAGCCTAGAGGCCAAATTTGATATACATCCAAATACGAAATATATTATAAGCGGAATTTTGTAGTTGGTGCCCGCACTTCAACGACTCAGAGAATCAGAGTGCCTACGCGGTACCTAAAATTCGTCTATCAAATGTTGTAGGCAGTTTGTCAATAAGGCTTTCGCTGCAACACTAGATAGCAGAAAGGCAACACCACACCAAGTTCGATCATTCACGATTTTGGAAATGAATAACATTTTCCATTAAATTAGCCTAGAATGTGTTACACCTTGGTGCTCAAAAAAATTCGATTTTCCTGGAAACAAACATTACTGATATCATTCTTTTTCAGAGCGCCATTTATAAAAGACTGGCTGGTTTAAATGTCAGATCCCAGAAATTCCAAGAGCCAATAAATAAAATATATTTCGCTTAAATGGCCCATAAGAGATAGTGAAGGTTCTTGGCAGCCCATCTTGCGTAATTTGGCGTGTTTCCAACTCACCCAAGCACTGAAGAATATCTTATTGAAGAGCTTAAATGAACACTGACTTTTATTATAATCAAGGTTGCGGTCTTGATTATAATAATTGTTATCACCACCCGCGCAACCAATGTTCGTTTAAACACTGACTTTGTTTACCCACGCACGAATAAATGACGATATTGGCCATTTTATAGATTAGTATAAGTAGACTTTAGTCATAGGGACTCGCATTTCTGGCCAATCTACATTAACTTGTCTTGGTTCATCCATCATGCAAAACTAACCGATGCCTTATGCAATCATTAAAAGTTGTACTGCTTATGTGTATATGTGTGTGTGCTATAAGACAAATCGTGGAAGTTTAAGCATTTTTATCTTAAACCATTGTGCAGCAAGTCTATTAAAGTTGAAACAGCGATGAAAAACATTTTAAAAATAATAAATCAATCAAACGTACTAAAATCATAATACTTTTATGTCTCTTAACGTAGAAATCTTAATGCTACATAGGAGTCTCGAGAAATATCCGAAGGCAATAAGATATGGTAATCTCACTTGGTGTTAAAAACAAGTAAGAGGTAATGATGCAATACCCAATAATACAAAACAATTGTTTATTTAAAAAAAATATATCCACTTCATGAAGGAATGTCCGCTCCAAGCACTACTTTGCATAGAACGAACGCTCGCTCTTTAATCAATTAACTAAGTGATTATGAATAAATACTTCTCAGCAAAGACAAATATTGTTGTCCCTTCGTAAAGCTAATTTATTACAGTTAACAAGATCAACACTCAGCACAATTACATACCATATCACACAGATTTGACAACCAAGATTTAGTAGAATATCTAATTCTAAAAAACTTAATAAGATTGCGGTTTACTTAAAATGTTTCCGCTATGCCACCAGGATTTTATGCTAATCTACTGATAATTCAGAGAAAAAAGCTCTACTGGGCAATAGAAATGAAAGCATACCTAAAATTTGATCAAGACAGCTCAGACGATATAGTCTAATTTGTTTGGCTAACAAGAAGTATATATATGCGTATCAAGAATTGCTTCTACGGATGTCGATGTTGCTTATTCGTTGTTGGCAAGCTATAGGTGCATTGAATTAAACAATAATTGATCGCGCGGGTGGTGGTAATAATTCTTTAAACCAAGTTTTCGAGCTTGAAGTATACACTAATCCCATTTTATTTAACCAGTCGTCGAACAACAGCAAAACTACCGCCAGTCGCACGCACTGACGCGTTTAGACCTTCCATGATTATCATCTTGTGGACGATTAATTTAGGCGAATCCAATAGAAAACTCGAAGATAGACCAATTTACAAAATGTATAATTCTAGAAATATCTTTCGACATTCACCAAAAATATATTGGTTTACTAGTGCACAGGTTGTTTACGTGGCCCTCCCATGCAGAGAATTAATAGGCCCTAACGTGGACCGGTTTCATATATATATATATATATATATATATATATATATATATATATATATATATATATTATGAGCAAAATGTGGGAAATAATGCGTTATTATCGAATGCTCAATCCAACTAAGAAAGAATACTTTACATGTTAATCATCAATTAAAACACTAAGGTTAGCCTAAACGGTACCGAATTGTCATTACGTGATAGGCAATATGTTCATTTAAATTGGTAGTAAGATAAAAGAAAATGAAAGCCAAATAACGTTTGGACAAAACATAATAAGAAGAAAGTTTAAAGTCAAATTTAACTTACCTGATACAGTTCTGAGTAATCTTGTTGATTCTGAACGACTGGAAATTCGGAAGATATTGACTCTAAGGACGAAATTGTGGTTAAGTTTGATCCAGTGGTCTAATTCAACTATCAAGTAGAAAAAGATATCGTCTTAACAACACTGATCATATAGTAAAATTTTGCAATCTGGATACATTTATACCAAAACAAAGGATAGATAAAAATGAATATGTTGTGAATTTGTTTAACAACCTCGAAAGAGGTTTGGAACTGCGCAGCCGAAATTTTACAGTCAAGTAACGTGTGTGCGAGACTACAACATGTGGCAGATGCAAATATAGTTTAACCCCTTCTCCATATGCATGGACGGATGATCCTCCGCCAAATACCTGATTTAACTACTTCTATCTACCTTTATCTTGATAGTTAATCTTATTCTTTAGCCTTTATGTTGTCATTGACTAACTGAATTGAACAGTGAAACTTACACCTGAATTATTTCCATTGTTTTATCACGCTTTCCAACTATCTAATTTAATCCTGTAAGATTTACATAAATTTCAGAACAAATTGGTTTAACCATTTAGGCAACATATAGCAAATCTACCGTCTGGTGCCTATGTTGATGCATTTAAAACTTCTATGTTTATGATCAGAGAATGACATCAAACGGACAAAAACGAAGCAATGCGCAATACAAACAGAAGGCCCGGAAAACCCGCGACGCGGGTCTGAAAAAGTGCACCGTCGCATGATGTTCATTTTCAGAGCACGACAACAAACAGGCCATCGAGGATAAATTTACGTTGCATACATTTAATGTATTGAAAAGAATTTTCAGCTCTCACCCATCGTTGTCTCTCCTACACTGTGCTTTACTTTCTATTAACCTATTAGCAACTAATGATGATTAATTTGTAAAGCTGCGATAATTAACTTGTGCATGATATCCGACATTACTCTATTTTCAGTCAAAGTTGGATTTATCAAATATATCGCCTATAACTGTTAATGTACATATTAATATGTTTTTATCCGTTCTGTTCTCTATGGCAATTTTATTTATGATTCATTAGTAGACTTTATAAAAAATGGCAATGAGAATATCGTTTCAAATACTTTTATCAAATATATTTTTAATAAATTCTTTTATAACAAAATGAGTTAATTTCAACTTTGTAAAATCGACGGTTAAGCGTCGTTTTGGGTATTTTGATGTCGTCCGAAATATTGAAGGAAGAAATCTTGGCGGGGACTTAACCATATTCGACACAATTCTCAAAGTCCCGATTCCCTTGTAATCTTAATTTTGTCAATTCATTAAGCTTGTTTTGCACGTTTAGAAGAATATTATTTGTTTTGAAAGAATATTCACCACTCATTTAAATAAGGGTTGATATTCATTTGAAATCAACAATTCTGATTCTTAAGAAATTTTTGTGCCTCCGAGCAATATTATTGATGTACGGTGAAAGTTGGTATCAGCGGCCGCCATTACCTAACAAAATAGTTTCTCGAAAGCGCTCTTATGGAAAGTATACTTGCTCAATTTCCCTATATTTGAAGATTGATAACATGAGTTCGTCCATAAGTTAAGGTTTAACGGTAATAAATTTCATTATTTACATGAATGAATGATTGCTCTTTATATAGGTTAGTTTAGTTGAAGTTTACTTATATTTACTCCAGGACTCAGCATTTGTAGCCTATAAGATGTGTATGATAAGATCGTGCGTATTACCGCAAAAGTAAAATCATGCCGAATCTGTCAATTCTCAAAAACCGTTGTCTATGCGCTCTTGATACTCTGTATAGCAAGAGTACCACGCGGAAATTACACAACAGATACAGCGTGTTCTAAATAGTCTGCAGGTGCCATCAAAGAGAGAACACCAACCGCCAGTGTATATTTCGAAAGCTTAATATACATGTAAGCAGCCCTGTCTGAAAAGACGTTGAGCAGCCGACTTTAAAGCCAAAGTATATGAGATCTCATCCGATAATCACGCGCGGTCCTATAATCTTCGTAATTGATTACAACAGAAATCATAAATCACTGTCCATTGATCGATCTGAGCTTGTATTTGAGTTCCAAATTAATTCACCAAAGAGAACGGGTTGTGATAGTGATCAAGAAGAAGGGCCATGAACAGATCAATAGTTAACAAGTTCTTTTTTGCAAAATATTTCGGCCATACTTACCTTAGGCCTTCATCAGTTGCATTTTGTTTCTCAAGTTGAACAAACGAAACAAATGAAACAAATGTTTCGTTTGTTAAACTTGTGAAACAAAATGCAACTGATGAAGGCCTACGGTAAGTATGGCCGGAATATTTTGAAAAAAGAAAACTACTGGAACAATGAAAACTGCATTAGTCAAAACGCAGATCAGGTAATTGCAATTAATCCAGGTCCGCAATTAAACCAACCTTTCAAGTCAACAAGTTCATCAGAACCTAGAGAATAGTTGCATGACAATAACTACAAAAGAGTACACTCTAGACCTGAGATAAAGTTCCCGCCCACGAGTACAATTTAAATTTTATTTAGTTGATGTGTAATTTAGCACGACCACGTTTATGGTCATTTTTAATCTTTTATTTACACAAATATTTTCACAGATTATGAAGTCTTCATTTTGTAAGTCAGGTCATTCTTTAGAACAGTCATCTTTTATTGGGTGCCTAATAAATCGCTGTCTACCATTATCAAATGCTAAGTTCCATATGGAACCACACATTCTTTCCACTAGTAACTGACTCATTTTCATCTCTACTTAATTTAAATCGATTCTCTAATCAGGCTGGTTGTTCGTTTATCAATGGGTATTGATATGTCGACAACACCAGTTAGTTGAATGTCCTAATTATACTGAATGGCATGCCAGATCAGACGTATGCACATGCACAGACTTGCATAGCTCTGTTGTTCTCTTTTTATTCGTGATTTAACCATATACCTCATATTATATTTATTGCATAAACATTCATATACTGCTGATAAGTCTCATGGTTAATTTACTCCTTCGATTGGTATGCATAAAGTCAAGTTCATGAGATTGACAAAACATTTTTACATTGTATAACAATGTTTTTGATTTTACTTTTCATCTAAGTCTGGGGGCAATTATTGCCATGAAGTTCAAATCCTCTTTTACTTTCAGATTTTACGCTTCTCAACTAAGAATTAAATTTAACATACTCTTGCAGGAGAGCAAAAATGAATATTCTGTATTTCTCGAAATCTGTAAAATCCCATTTTTCATATTTTGTCCGATCTTCTAAGGCATCTAATTTCCATCGATTTAAAAATTTATTCTTCCAATTTGTCGATTGAAGTAGGGTTCGGAGAATATTATTGACATATTTCGAAAGTATATTTTGGCACTGAAAACGACGATCATGTGCAAAATACATCCCTGCTTTTATAATTGGGAATTTGGCATGCAGCGAAATTTATAAATTCTATTTATTTTATCATTCTCATGTCCCATAAACGGCTAGTCAACCAAACGATCCGTTTAAATTCTAGAGATAACCAGATTTATACTCAAATAATGCAATATTGAACCAATTTTATCGATTGCTACTTTCATAAAAAATATACGATTTTAATATGCACTTACTAAAATAGTGAAAAGAGTAAACTAAAAGGAGAATTTTAACACGCTCTTAATGACAAGGATGAAAAAGTAACAGTAAAAAATCACTTTTACAAAATAATTACTACTTACATCTAGTAAATGTAAACAGAAATAGTTACTCTAATGGGCTTCCATCTGGAATTTTTCGAAAATCTATTCAATGCACATGACATACTGGCACCCACAAGCGACGGAATTTGAAAGTTCAATCACGTTCCGCCTTTTGCGTTAAACCATTCTTATTTTTCCAATAGCACATGGACGTTTTGACTTGCCTATGTGCTATAATTAAACTTTGGCCACTGAAAGTGATTTGAACAGCCTCATTTGAACGACAATTTTTAATTTGCGAACCTTGTGTGCCGATCGATCGTTCGCTACCCGCGTTGCCAGCCGTCAGATGGCCATTAAAACAACCGTTCAGTCTATACTCATCACTGTTGTGGGAACACATGGAGTTATATTAATTATTCAATTCAGCAGCAAAAATCACATTCTTCTCCATTGCCAGATGCGGTGATCGTGATCCGCGTTTACGCCAAATTTTGCACAGTTATGCTGGTATAATTCATGGGGCATTAGAGAATTCCACAAGGAGTTTCGATAATAACGAAGAAACGCACACACAATTCTTTCTGCATAGTGTAAATAAAGCTTTGCATGTTATGAATGAAATCAATTAATTTGTTCTAGCTTCCAGAAAAACTCAAGAATAACTAAATTCAATTTAAATCGAGCCACAAAGTGGATCACGAGCCTCTCCATGGACAAACAAAAACTACGCAGGACAATGACACCTTGAGTTTAAAATGAAAGTTACGTTCTTAAGAACAGAATATTCGATATAGTCAAAAAAATCTGGTGCTGGATGACAGAACAGAGCTCCACTGGGCAATCGAATAGAGGACACACGCAAAACGTTACCGAGCCAAAGAAGTTAATGGAGCCTTATTTGTTTTTCTAACGAGGAGCACTTTTTGCCAAATATAAAAATACGTCCACGGATATCTACGTTGGTAACAAAAATGTTCTATACTTTTCAAACAACGATGGTCGAATGCTTGTAAGCGTACAAAATCATCAACTCGAAAAGGCCAAGTTTCACTAGAATATACTAAAACTACACCTACAGATGCATTGTAAACACAACCTTTAAGACAGAGTAAAATACTTGCTACTTTAGCTTTCGAGTGTTTGTTGAGGCTGATTTAGTGGGAATTGTTGTTGGATTTTTTTATTCGTGACCAGTCTATTAAAATATCATGCTGGTGAAACTTTTTGAAAAGATTATGTCTGCTGCTTGTTTTATATATATATATATATATATATAATTTTTCGGACTATGCTTTGTGCAGAATTGATAAATTCGTCGAATTGGTTGGGTGCCCCGTTTGAAATATATGCGGCCAACCTCTAGTTCAATATAACTGCGCAGTTAAAACTTAGTACTAAATGGTTAAAAACAAATGAGAGACATATTGCCATTCGCAGAAGGTCAGCTCCAATGGCTGGTGAAAACATAAGCTCTTATTGCCTTAAACTCAGATTCTCCGCGCAGATTGTTTCAAAGATTAACTGAGACAAGGAAATCACTGAATATTATGAACTCACTCCCTAAGGAATGGACGACCTAGTGCATTTATTAAAGTTCACGCTTAACAGTGAACAGGAAGCAAAGAAATGATTCTAAATTCTGATGCACTGTTGTTTATGATGATGTAAAACAAATCAAATAACTTTATGGTGGAGGATCATATTTAATACACAAATACAATGTTGCATTACATGACATTAAGCACGTAGAGCTTCAAATTTTCAAATTAGCATACCATCTCCGTAGCAGCCAATTCGATATAGCGTAGGCATTATAATTACAAAGGTAAAGTCCATCCCCTCCTCAACGTGGTACGACGGTGTCAACCATGTATCGATGGCCGATCGTACATGGGCTAACGGGGCTATGGCGGTGTTGTCACCAGGGCGTGGTGGATTTCCGACCGGCAATCGGATCTCCTATAAAATACCACATGAGCCCGACGACGGCACCATGACTCGGCGTGTGTTCCCCGCCACAAAAGGGTTCAACAGCCACAGGATTACATGGACTCCTGGACAGTACCCCGTACTTCCGAATGGCGAATGAGTTCTGAACAGCCACCGGCAACCATGCAACTTACTGCTGCCTTGCAGACTGCGCTTGGATGTGCAAAGGCTAGAGGTGCGTCCTCGATCAAAAAGCCGAGTGGTGAGGGGACACCACTTGTACCAAATTCCCAAGAAACTCCATGAAATGTGGAGCCGGCTTATCCTCCAAAAGAAGTCAGCCGCAGTAAACTAAAGTAAAGTAAGTAAACAAATCAGCAATAAATGTGTTCAACGCTTCATAGGTAAACATATACCAGGGTAGATGTGCGATCGGATTCAGTTTATAGTTGATAAATAACTGCAGCGTCATCATGATGAAGCCTGACATATAGATAAAGTACAAGTAACACATAAGGTGAAAAACTCGCATACAAAGGCTAAATAACAGCAAAAACACAGTAAAATGAAGCATATTACGGATGATTTCATCTACACTTCCATCAGATTTTCAATGCCGTTCTGTTACATTCTGTCATAGATCACATCTTTCTAAGTACCTAGTAATAAATTAGTTCAAATTGAACAAAGATAAATCACTTCCGCTTGAACGAAAGGCATAATCTCATATTCACATTCGTTTCGTGGTGACTCATCCGTAGGAGCCGGTAGCATACCATAAGTTCACTATATATTAGTGAGGAATTCCCTATACCAGCTCCTACTGATTAGTTTCCAATAAGCCCGAAACGAATATGCATATGAGATTATACCTTCCCTTCATGATGATTTCGATATATCCTTCTAGTTCTACTTGAATTATTTTTTTATTAGATGCACCACACGTAAAACATAGGTGCAAATATATTAGTTCTCCGCAACAAACGGTATCTAGATTAATGCATTTGTCTGTGTACATTTTGCATAACCCATGACCGGCTAAGCAACATGAATAAATGCAGCCGCATTTCAAAGAATTCATAATTTAATTTATATCAAGTCTATATTCGAAAATTCTAAAGAGCATATAACAAAACTATACGTACATATGCATTGTACACACAACCATGAAAATAGGGCGAGAAATTCGTGCTATTCCATAGATGACGAGAAAGGTCGACGACAGAGGTACCAGTATGCACAACTCGCTCAGGAAGAGTTTAACGTCAACCGAAGAACGATTACGTCTATTACTAGCCGTCTTTTGAGGTGTTGTATGTAGAGGAAGATATTTCCTCCAAAACAATTACAGTAACAATTATTGATAAATTTAAACCACTGTGGCTGATTGAAACGAATATTATTAAAAAAAGAAAATATTCATTTAATTTCTATAACATTCTTTGTTTAAAGACTACAGTATATGTATTTTTAAATTGTGTTTAATTTGAGTTTCTGTATTCTGTCACTGTTTTGGCGTGACTTTCTCTAGCAAACTGTGTTTGACATTTTATTTCTCTATTTCGAATTTTACAAATCTTGATCTTCACAATATAATCCTATTACTAATTTATGTATTGAATCGTACATATTGGGAACGTTAAGGATCAGATAATTTAATAATTCTGTTTTTGCGTCTAATCTCTTTCCAGGTTATTGATTAGGATGTATTGTTACGTGAGCAGTACATTAATAAATTATTTAAATATATACATAAGTTTAATTAACATGGATGCTAATCTTAAGTTAGAGAACACTGAAAATGTAGCTCAAGATATTGTAGCCATGAACTTAATAGATGTGGAAGAGAAATCCAACTTATCAGACTAATATAGGCGTATTAAAAATGATTCAGACTTGGCGTCTATGGGATTCTCATTAACTAAAAGGTTTTGAGTCTTTACAAGAGAAATTAGTATGACCTAAGAAATGTAGCTTAATAGAATGTTCTGAGGGATTTAGTTGTTCCAAAATAGACGATCGCACTGTCTATATGGATTATCCGAGCCTGACATCCGAGAGGCTCTCTTATGGTAGTGAGCAAAGGGCCTCTACAATAGGACAAGAGCCTCTACGCTGCCATTGAGTATCATCAGTCAAAAGTAAAGTAAAATTAACAAAATTCAGGTTAATTTCAAAAAATTAAACACATTAAATATATATATAGCAAACATATATATAGCAATTAAAATTGATGCGTCACTTACGTGTTTTATCAGTAAGTAAATATAAATGTAGAGAAAAAGAGAATATAATATAACAAAGATGAGTAAGGAAAATTAACCAATTGAGTTATTGTTTAAGATATAGATTCAAATCAAAGATAAATCATGAAGAAATTCATTTATTAGTGTAGCTTTCTATACATTTTTATATAAATCAATACAAATTATAACCAGAGCAACATTTCAATGGAGGCAAAATAAATAAACAAACACCTTAAGCCAAGGTAATCAAACAATGTATATATTAAAAATGAACATTTCATCTTTATAAAGTTGCGCTAATTTTCTGTTTTTTTAATGGAATGGCCCTAAAGAAAATCGTTATCACCAGTGTAGAGGCTCCTAACCTATTCGTGTCTGAGAACCCCATAGATGCCCGATCGTTTGTAGCCCTAAGATTTACAGTAGAATTTGATAAGCTTATATTTTCATTCGCATCTGCTAAATTCAAACCTGCAATATCTTGCGCTAACTTGCTAGTGTCCTCAAATTTAAGATCTGCATCCATATCTATGAAATTTTATAATTAAATAGACACTTAATGTTGGGAAAATCGGGATGTGAAACCTGTTTCGTACGAAACACCCAAACAAATAATCTGGAAAGAAATAGACGCGAACAACAGAATTATTAAATGACCTGTTACAGAACGCCCCTTCTATGCGTGCATCAATAAAAAATATAAGACAGTTTTAGCAGGCGTGTATTGAAGTAATCGATCAAATTTTAATGAAGAAAAATGAAACAGTTGCAGTAAGCCAAAAGAAGATACTCGCAGTGGAGGAAAGTAATGCTCGAAAACTTAAAATGGCGCACAATTCAAAGTCAAGTATTTAAACAAAGAAAGTTCTGGAAAATAAAAGAAAAAATTCTTTTTAAATAAAATTCGTTACAATCAGCGAAGGTGGTTTAAATTTATCAATTAATGTTACTTTTATTTTGGCGGAGGATTTATCTTCCTCCACATACACCACCTTCTCAAAAAAGACGGCTAGTAATAGACGTAATCATGATTCTTCGGCTGACGTTGCACTTTTCCAGAACGAGTTGTGCATAATGGCGCCCCTGAGGTCGGCATCGCGTCCGGTAGAGTTTACACTGGTTCTTCCGTATCATCTGGTATAGCCAAACAGTTTTCATGTTGTGAACTGGTAGAATAAGATTTTGCTATATTAGACAACGCGTCTTCTAGGTTCTGCATTTCGTAATGTGCCTGTATGGTGGGATTGCACACATCAGATTCGCTCATAGAATGACGGTCATTCAACGCATCTGTTAATTCAGTCGTACCGTTTAACCAGATAAACTGGGGAATACAACGATCCAACGTTACACAATCCTCAATGCCATTTACCTCTATGATGACATTCTTGTCAGTCATCCTCTTGGCCTTGTATGGTCCTTTGTAAAATGATTTCAGGCAATTCTTCCTATTTTTTATTAGATACATACACATGCGAAGCCGATCTTAGATCAGAGGACACATAGCATTTGGTTTTTGCTTTTCTAGTCTTGGTCGGAGCCAAACGACCCATCTTATCTCTAATTGCTCTTACGAACCAAACTGCATAACTAGAAGCCCAATCAATACTACTTGAAGTTTCTATTAGAAGATCTCCAGGCAACCTTAATGGTTCTACATAAACCAGTTCTGCTATTGAAGTACCTAATTGTTCCCTATATCTGTTGCGCATGGCGAGTAGTACTATAGGAAGATCGTGTATTCAGCTTGTTCCACTAGTACACCTTAACGCAGCTTTCAGATCAGGATGCAACCTTTCTACCAACCCATTTGCTCGTGGGTTGTGCCACTAGAATGCAATACAGTTGTTCCAATGATATTGAGAGATCTTACGAAAAGCTCAGACATAAATTGACTATCGCGATCAGTAGTGACCTTTTCCGGAACACCATAACGCGCTATCAAATTATGTAGAAACGCGAACAATACTTCTTGCGCTGTTATGTCTTTTAAAATCGCCACTTCGAATTGACGACTAAATCTATCTAACATAGTTAGCGAGTATGTGTTACCATTAACCTCGGGCATCTCGACAATTTCTATATGTACGTGTCTGAACCGTCCAATTGGTATCCCAATATTCTTTATCTCGATTCTGGTATGTCTCCACATCTTACACGTTTGACACTTAGCAAAGGCTCTTACCCATACCCGAATGTCTTTAGACATGTGCGGCCATACGTATCTGTCGTTAATAAATCAAATGGTGGCTTTAATGGAAAGATGACCCATGTCATGTAACACTTGGATAATCTTGGCCCGTAACTCCAACGGCACATATGGTCGTGGTTGAATTCTAGACATTTCGCATAACAACCACTTGCCAATTATGATCTTACGCACATATCCTGGCCTTTTGGACAAAACTAACGTGAAGGGATCCGATCCTTGCGCTTCCTCGATTTGACTAACTAAATCATGCATCGAATTATCTAAACTTTTCAACGGACCTTGAAATATCAGCTCGACATCGGCTTCATTCCGTTTGCTAACTGCATCGGCTACCACATTTTCCTTACCAGCAAAATGAGACACAGTGAAATCGAACTCTGCTAACCGTGTTATTTTGGAATTTACTCTACGAGAGTAATTAAGCCTAGTTGTTTTACCAAGTATGCTGATCAATGGCTTATGATCAGTCAATAACATAAACTTATGACCGTCTAAGTAATGCTCGAAGTGTAGCACTGCGGCATACACTGCTAGAAGCTCTTTACCAAACGTATCATAAGGTTATTATTATTAAGCTTACGGCTATAAAACCCAATCGGTCTTACTATGTCCTGATCTCTTTGCTGTAGCACTGCTCCTATTGCAACATCTGAGGCACCTGTGATTATCTCAAAAGGTTTCTGCCAATCTAAAGCTGCTAATGTGGTTATGTCACTTAACATTTCCTTGGCCTTTTGGAATCTTTCTCGGTATTTTGGACTCAAGTTTATAGGCGAAGACTTCTTGATCGTGCTCTTTTCACGAGTGAGATGGCGTGTCAACGATCCTAGCATTCCGGCTAGACCTGGAATGAATCGAAGATAATAGCTGATCATACCCAAGAACCTTCGCAACTGGCGCACGTTTCGGGGCTCCGTTTCGTACTTAATAGCATGTATCTTATCTTCCAAAGATTTAATTCCATCTTTGGAAAGTATATGACGAAGATGTCTAACTAAAGAGCATCCCAAATTACTCTTATTAGGTTTGAACATTAATCCATATTGTTCCAGCCTGGTCAAAACCATTTCCAAATGCCTACGATGCTCATCTCGTGAGCGACTAAAAATTATTATTTCGTCTATGTACACCCTCGCAAATTGACAATTTTGAAGGATTTCTTCAGCCAAACACTGGAATGTCTGACTGGCATTTTTCAAACCAAAAGGTATTCGAAGAAATTCGTGCAATCTCCCTCCTGTAAATCTGACTGCGGTGAGTGGTATCCAACCTTCCTCCATTGGTATATGATAGTACGCTTTCTGGAGATCTAAAGTTGAATAACTCTCATATCCCATTATATCTCGGAGTAAAGTACTCTGGTTAGGGAGAGAATAGGAATCACTCTTTGTGACTGAGTTTAATAGACGATAATTTCCACAAACCCACCATTGACCCGGTTCAGGTTTGGGAACTACCACTATTGGGGAAGCAAAATTGGAATTTGACCTTCTACAAATCCACTCTTCGCGCAATTGGTGAAATTCTGACAAAGCAACTTGTTGCTTGTGTTGTGCCAATGGTTGAGCCTTTGGAGAACAAGGCAACGGAGCCACCAATTCTATTTGGTGTTCTACTCCTGTCTTTAATCCTATTCTTTTGGCACTGAAAGGCTGAAACACTGCTAGGTGCTTCTCAATAATATCGGCAAAGTCTTGTGCGACTGTTGGATGGGGTATAAGAACTGTTCTAACTGCCAATGTTTTGGACTCAGTATGTGTTGACATCCCTTCGCCTTCTGCGATAGTCCTAGCTTTGGGGTCTAATGTCAGCTTGAAATGTGACAATAAATCCATGCCAATGATATGGCCCTCGTTATGTCCACCTATGTTGGATGGTCCACGTATATGTATGTCATCAGTGTTTATTATTAGCGCATCGTCCACACCAAACTTAATTATGCCTTATTCTGCAGTTAAATTATTCATTTGAGAAGTCAGACTCTGAATCAACATTTCGAACCCATCAGAAGCCATATTGAATGTTTCACACTTGGTTTATTTTTACTCATTTATATATAGAATTTTGCTCGCACAACGAGCATCGATTTAATAAAACAAATTTACACATTAATTAATTTATGTTCACTTCAGCTCGAAGTCTGCTTTTCTCATTGGGCTGACTGCTTCATTCTTATACGGGCGCGTCTGCGAGGAATTTCTGTTGAAATAATGTCTGCCCTAGATAAGACCCTTTGTTCATTCTTTGTCCTAAAGGTGGCTATTGCCACATCTTCCCCCCTCAGGAATCGGCTTTGGCACTCTGCTTAAACGATCCACTGCAATAGCTCGAGGTCCATCGGGCATGCTAAAATAATAGTATTGTGCTCTGAGTCCGCCCTCTCCACGCGATACGGCTCATCATTGACAGCCTGCAATGCCATGGGCTCGACCTTCGCTACTATGACATAGCCTTGTCGCTGTGTGGCGCCTACATTTTCAGTTAACTGTTTTAGTCGCTCCTGAATATCCGCTATGGTGCAGCGCTCATGGGATCCTTGGATTACAGGCTCACCTGGCAGTCTTATGTGTCCTACATAGACCATGGTCGTTGGAGCGAATCCTGTAGCTGTTGAGACTGTAATGCGCATGGCCCGCCCGACCAAATGTAATTTGTCTCTCCACGTTCCCGGGCTCTCGTGGCACCAACATCGCAGTACCTCTTTCATCGTTCTATGTGCGCGCTCAGTCGTCGCATTAGTTTGCGAGAGTTAAGTGGCTGTGCGGGAATGCTTTATGTAAAGGTCTTTGCACCACTGATTAAATTCTTTCGACTCAAGCTGTGCGCCTTGATCGGTAACAATAACTTGTGGTGCACCGAATCGACTGAGCCATCGCTCTTCTAAGCACGCTAGTCTTTTCTGTTGTCATCTTCTTCAGTGGTACAAATTCGACCCATCGGGTAAACATATCGACCATGGAAAACACATAGGACACGCCGCCGCGAGCTACCGGCAGTGGACCTACCAGGTCGATATGCAGAAACTCGTTCCGTGCAGTGGCATTGAAAGCAATCGGAGTGACATTTTCCCCTTTTTGTGGTTTACAACGTTGGCATGTAGTGCACTATTGACAATAGCTACAAATTTCTTTGGACATGCCAGGCCAATACAATCGTGACTGCAATGTTTCAATGAGCCGCGAAGCGCCGGGATGTCCCAACATTTCATGCCAAAAGGCTATTAATTCTGTTCTTATAGATTCTGGCACAAACCATTGCACTGTTTGTCCTTCTTTCCGCACCAACAGGCCGTTCTGTAGACTCAACGTTTTATATGGTGCAGACACCACTGTGCCGTTTTTTAATTGATTGACTATTTCCTGACATGTAGCATCTCTTCCCTGTTCTTCAGAGACTTTTATAAGCGGCGAAACCCGCACAGCGGAAATTCTGCTGAGCACATCGGCTGCCGCATTCTCGATTCCTGCTCTATGATGAATTGATATATCGCATTCTTCCAGTTCTTCAAAGGCTCGCTGTGCTCGTTTCTTCTCAATACATAGTGATCTACAATGCCATAGCGCTTTGTGGTCGGTAAAGACGTCTACGTGTCCCTCAATTACAAAATATCTAAACTTCCGTACCGCCCATTGTACGGCAAGTAATTCCTTCTCTGTGACGGTATAGTTCTGTTCCGCCTTAGTGAGTGTGCGACTAATATATTGCGCAGGACGTCCGTCAGCTTGTAACATCGCTCCTATCCCAATATCTGACGCGTCTGTAACAAATGACATATTAACTACCGGGAAAGTCAAAATAGTTGCCTCTATTAATTTCTGCTTGCATAGCACAAACGCTTGTTGAGCCTCCACCGTCCAACGAAATGGTATCTTGGCACTAGTTAACTGAGATAAGGGTTGTTGCGTAACCGCCATCCCTGCGAGGTATGGCCTATAGAAATTCACCATACCAATAAACCGGAACAATTGTTTTCTAGTAGTAGGCACCGGATAATCCTTGATAGGTTGTACATTCGAATCTAACGGCATGCATCCGTCCACTGAGACTAAGTGCCCCAAGTACCGCATTTCTTGACCTATCTGAACCTTTTCTGGATTAAAGTGTAATCGCCATTCTACAGCTTTAGCCAACATGTTCTGCAGCCTAACACGTAATTCGTGTTCAGTAGTGGCCCATATAATAACATCGTCTACGTAAGCTGTTGTACAAGTTAAGTCAGACACGAACGAGTCCATCATTCTTTGGAACACTTTCGGTGCGTTTTTAAGGCCAAATGGTACCCGGGTGAATTGGAAATGACCTTGGGGTACTTATACCGCTAACTTCCATCGGTCTTCGGACCGCACGCCTATTTGCCAAAATTTCTGTTTAAGATCAAGCACGGCAAACCATTTGCCTCCCGCTAGCTGTAAAAACAGATCACGCAGAGCCGGCATGGAATACGGGTCCGGTTTAGTTACTGAGTTCAATTGCCTTAAATCAGCCGCCGGTCGGAGCGAACCATCCATTTCGTAACGTAAACCATCGGAGCACGAGAAACAGATGATGACGGATCAAGAACGCCGGCTTCTATCATTTCTTGGGTTGCTCGAGTCGCTGCTGCTAATTTCTTTTGAGGAGCACCATATACTTTTGGTGGTTCGTAACCTTCATTTAGTTCTAGCCATAGCTTAAACTGGTCGACTGTCGGCCCTGGACATTTGCTGCAATCAGGCAGTTAGAATATAATGTTATATTGGTTTCGAAGATTCCTCCACCACCCAGGCAGACAACTGATCTCCTCCTGCAACTTAGGGGTACATATAGACTTTATTGAACTTATTCCCTCAGGCCTCGATAGGCATACACGTTTATTTTGACAGTCTATCGTCTTAACCCATTTTCTAATGATATCAAGTCCCAATAAGGGCGTTTGCGTATTCGAAATAACAAAAGACATATAATAGACATTTTCATTTATTAATAACTTCGTGTCCCACTCGCCCACAGCCACCATTGGTGCGCCCAATGCCTGGCATAAACTTGCTCTCGTAGGTTTTACATTGTTCAATGGCCATGTCAATGGTAATACCGACACATCAGCTCCAGTATCCAATTGCATTATTACTGGCTGTCCGTTGAAGAGTTCTAAAAATTTAACTTTAATGAAAATTCTTACATTTGGCAATGTTTCCCACATATCCTTTTCTTCAAAGGCCATCTAATTCGGACCACTTTTTTGTTTGTTCTGCTTGTCTTCATTCGATCTACCCGTCGGAGCCACCAAATGATTAATATTTGTGCCCTGCTCTCGCCCACCTTTATTTGTGAGATTGTGAACCCTGTTTCCCCACTGAACTGGCCGTTCTCGAGGAGCAGTACATTGGTTTTGCTGACGCTTACACGCCGTATTCATCGGAGCTGGAGTCCTTATATACTGACTTTGCTTCCAGGCCACTGGCTGTTGCCTTCTTTCGCGGAATTAATTAGTATGCCGCGAAGAAATCCAGTACGGTATGTCGCTCCTGCCAGATGTTGTAACTGGACCCATGCGTGGAGATGCAGCTGCCACTTTGTTTGTCATCATGGCAGAACTTTGAAGAGCCTGAAGTCTCACTTCAAGGCCTCCCTGGGCGCTGGATATTGCACCGTATCTGGTAGGATCCAGCAGCATGAACATGATGGCCTCATGTGGTTGCAAGCCGGGTAAAGACTCGGTAAGCTTCGAGAACCACCGCTTGATACGTTCAATGGTATCAATGAGCATCTCACCCATTAATGGTTTAAGGCTGTATAATTCTGAGAACACTTCCTGAGGCCTGGCCCGGACATGATCCAACACGCGTCTTTTGTACTCTTCATACGTGAGGTCAACCGGCAATTCCAATTGGACTGCTACTGTCCGGTCCACTAATTCCTGGACAGCCACACGCACAATGAGTGCTTCTAATGTAAATTCTTGGGCTCGAACTGATGCTTAAAATTTTTTGAACCATAACTGTGACCTTTCCACATCTAGTGGTGCCAGCATCGGCTTAAACTCTGATGACGGTCTGAAATAACTCGTCGATTCGGCTGAAAACGTCGGCATATTTTCTCCTGATTCCTCGTCGGCGCGGTCGCCATTCTTATGTCCACCTATGTTGGATGGTCCACGTACATGTATGTCGTCAGTGTTTATTATTAGCGTATCGTCCAGACGAGACTTAATTAAGCCTAATTCTGCAGTGAAATTATTCATTTGAGAAGTAAGACCGTGAATCGATGTTCCAACCCATCTGAAGCCATAATAAATGTACCACACTTGCTTTATTTTTACTCAATTAAATATAGAATTTTGCTCGCACAACGAGCATCGATTTAATAAAAAAAATTACACATATTAATTAATTTATGTTCACTTCGGCTCGAAGTCTGCTTTTATCATTGGGCTGACTGCTTCATTCTTATACGGGCGCTTCTGCGAGGAATTTCTGTTTAAATAATATCTGCCCTAGATAAGACCCTTTGTTTATTATTTGTCTTATAGGTGGCTATTGCCACAGTCCTTGGCATCGGCTACTAGAAAATTCGATCTAAAGGAAGATTTCTGGCCGAACGTCACCGACATTTCTTTTATCACTTCCACTCCTATCGGACTACCGTTAGCGGCCCATAGTTGATAATCAAATGTGGGGCAATCTGCTTCCACCATGTCTGACCTAACTTTGCTTACCTCAGCACCCGTATCGATCAGAAATTCTAATCCAGACAATTCTTCTTTAATTATGAACTTGTTGCTGGAGAATCCGGCTATGTTTTCCAGATCTCCGCTTAGTAAGAATCGGACTCTCTTGCCTTCTGTATCGGTGGTAACCTGTCCCATCGCATTTTTATCCTTTGCCTTAAGTATGCCTTTTAAAGGCATATCTGGTAGCCTTTCAATGAAACCCCCCTACGGCTCCTATTAGCGGGGGTTTTATACTTTTCCCGGTGAAAGATTTTTCTCTACCAGTTGAGTGCTTCCTTTCCATCTGGGTCCACCTAATCGTGGGTAAATACAATTCTCATCCTGACACTTTGCACTTCGTCCGTACTCGCAATGTGCCTTACACCATCCGCGTGGCTCTTCGAAGCGTTGACGCGAGTGACTCCCTCGACCTCTAGTATATCTATCTTCACTCTGAAGTTGCGAAATGTCACGACGTATACTAGCAACTTCTCTACATAAGAAACGCAAGGTTTCTTGTATAGTCACGTTGTTTTCGTCATCTGTCCTGAATGGCTGCACCCTGACAGAATCCGCTATTACAGCACGTACTTGTGGTTCCTGCTGTTTATACACACCGTCTAACCCTCTGAGTTTTGTTGGCCAATCAATGCTCATAGTGTCAAATACTTCCAATGTGGTTCTAAGCCTAATTGGTAGCTCAGTTGTGAAAATCGAGTTAATCACATTTCTGGATATATTCAACCTGGAAGCTTTTGTGCAAAGGCGTTCGTAAAATTCGGATGTTAATTGACACCCCATTTATTCTAAGCGTAATAATTCGCACATTTGCGCCGATCTTCCAGGCTGATATCTCTGTTGAATTTCAGCTATTAGTAACTCAAATGTATTGGACGGTTTTTCTACCACAGTTCTGTCTCTGAAATTTTCCAAGGCATTTCGGAAATTTTCAGGCAATGCCATCCATGCTGCAACAAATTTACCCATAGGATTTACAATATCATAAGCGCTAAATATCATTTGGGCATCTCCGACTTAACTTGAATGTTTTTCAAATTTATACTGCGGTAGACTTAATATTCTTTGACTGGCGCGGTCGCCAAATTTTGTAGAGGCTCCTAACCTATTCGTGTCTGAGAACCCCATAGATGCCAGATCGTTTATAGTCCTAAAATTTACAGTAGAATCTGATAAGCTTATATTTTCATTCGCATCTGCTAAATTCAAACCTGCAATATCTTGCGCTAACTTGCTAGTGCCCTCAAATTTAAGATCGGCATCCATATCTATGAAATTTAATTATTAAATAGACACTTAATGTTAGGCAAATCGGGATGTGAAACCTGTTTCATACAAAACACCCAAACAAATAATCTGGAAAGAAATAGACGCGAACAACAGAATTATTAAATTACCTGTTCCAGAACTTCCCTTCTATGCGTGCATCAATAAAAAATATAAGACAGTTTTAGCAGACGTATATTGAAGAAATCGATCAAATTTTATAGAAGAAAAATGAAACAGTTGCAGCAGGCCGAAGGAAGATACAACCAGTCGAGGATAGTAATGCTCGAAAACTGAAAATGGTGCACAATTCAAAGTCAAGTATTTAAACAAAGAAAGTTATGGAAAATAAAAGAAAAAAAATCTTTTTAAATAAAATTCGTTAAAATCAGCCAAGGCGGTATAAATTTATCAGTTAATGTTACTTTAATTTTGGCGGAAGATTTACTTCCTCCACACTAGCATATTAAAGAAGAATATTGATGTTTGGAATATATATATATATAGGCTCAAAACATATTAGTTAATGAGAACCCCATAGATGCTAAGCCGGTTTCAGTCTTAATACATATATTTGAGTCTGATAAGCAAGTATTCTCGTCCACATCTCTTATGTTCATGCCTACCATATCTTGTCCTCAAATATAAGATTAGCTTCCAGGTCGATCGAACTTAAATATAAATTTAATGATATTTTTCTAGGCAACGGACTTTGAATTTCTTAAGTAACATTACATCCGAATCAAATAATCTGGTAAGAAGTAAGTCGCAAAATCAAGAATTATTTAATTACCTGTTCCATAAAGTTCCAAATATGCGCGCTTAAAAAAAATGATAACAGATTTATATTTTGAAGATCAAGTATTTGTAAATATCAAGATGTAATATACAATAAATGCAGCATGCTAAAGTAAGACACACCAGATCAGATAGAGAATACCGAACGCAAATTATGCAAAATTCAAGAGTATATATAAACTGAAAAGTATTTAAACAAAGAATTTTCTAGAAATTAACATAATATCTTTCTAAATAATCTAAGTTTTAATCAGCCACGATGGTTTAAATTTACCAATAACGTCAGTTTAATTTTGCCGGAGGAAATATTTCCTCCACATATAAGTCCATTCAGTCTCATATAAATATCGAAATCTCCATAAGATTAATATATGACTTTTCAACATCTGAACATCCAGCAGTTATATTTTGAACACGTGGCTCCGCGTTACAACCCAACGATGTTCAATTTTGACAAATATAATGCTCTTTAAGTTCAAATAATCTAACTCTGCTTTTACACATTATTTCTCTTAACTGTGATTTTAGAAACAATCTCTGTTAGTTTCAAGCAGATTTAATTGAGATTTCTTGAACTGCCATTTTAAATGTAATTAATAGGGTTTTGATTATTAAATATACACACCCGCGCGCAATACGCAGGGAACATGCGGTAGATTATAGTGCATATGTGGTTCGATAGCTTTCTTTGCATTCAGATATGATTTCACACATCAGGACATCAGATGTTCCTCCATCAAATTCACAAATTCTATAGTTAAATGGATTATTATAATTAAATAAGTTAAAACCATACCAAACAAAGGATTAATTATTTGTGAAGTATTTTCATTGAAGTTTTCACAGGATTTTAGTCTACCCATCATCCATGAAAACTTTTACCAATGACTTTATTTATATCATCATATATTTTGAATCGGTTACATGTATTCATCACAATTCAGACGTTTGCGAATGGAATATTACTTCTGTTGACAGTATATCGTTTTGCTGCCGTCTAGAGCACGGACTGTTTTGTTTAACTGCGAATTGATAATTACTTGTGTATAAGGCATCCAATTTGGTTGACAATATTTCGTTTTGGTTCAGTCTAGAGCACGGTCAATTTGGACTAATTATGAATTTTCCATGCCTTCTCACATCACCCATCGGGAAAATGCCGGGGATTGATCATAAGCACGGATCTCAACAGCAGCTACCAATTGTATGTAGGAAGCGCGAAATATCACGAACTAGATAGCTGCCCCGCTAAATACCCCTACAATATCACTGCATATGCTTAATCAATTTTGATACAATTATCATGATATAAGCAAAAAACCTTCTTTTTATTTGATCGAATATATAAATTAATTAATGATATATATTTAGCATCGCACTTCACAGACCCGACAATTGAAAAAATAAGGTATAATTCGAATATAATATTATACATTAATAAAAACCATGAATAGCAATTATTTATTTGTAATGTTGACTAATATGACGATATACGAAAATTTATAAAATTTACAATCAATTGCCAAAAGGGCTTAGATAAACGTCTCCATCTAAGATGTCTTTTAAATTTTTATGTACTGAACTAGAAAACATCTACAATCCTACTGATCTTTTTAATTTTTATTATGATAATATTTTCTCGTGGTTGAATAAAAGACAAGGATAATTGTGATTGGAAAAATATCTACTTGATATGTTTTTTTAAAATTCTGTATTATTAAATTGAAATGTTATGAAGTATATCTTCATGTTATTCAGCACTAAGTATAATAAATTGCTAGTTATGTTTCTCATTTATGCATAATGTAACATTCGAATTATACCTTCATTTATTCTATTTTTAGGTCTGTGAATTTTGATGATGAGTCTATAACTATTTATTTGATGAATTATTGTACAAATAGGATAAATAAAAAGACCGTTTTTTCCTTTATCATAATAATTGTATCAATATTGATATGACGTATTTAGTGATATTACTGCTCAATTTTCTAATGGTGATATATCGTACATCAGAGCTAGCGTGATTAACCTACCTATATGAGATTAATTGCATATATTTATGTGATGTGATATCTTCTTTATGTTGTACATTTTCCATTATTATTATCTATTCGATGAAATATGTGTGGTTTGAATCCAAAAAATTCAATTCTATTCTATATAGCATAACATTTCCAATATAATAATACAGATAGTAGAATTTTTTTCAATTTTTTATGTCGCTGATCACAATTATCCTTGTCTTTTATTCAAAAACGAGAAAGTATTATCATAATGAAAACCAAAACAATTGATAAGATTGTATAATTTTTGTATAGGCCCCGAACCACTAATTCAAGTGTAATACATCCTTCTTAACCATAAAATATGCAATGATACATAATCTAATCTGATGGCGTATGTGGTGCAGGAAACGGGGCATGTATGTTTCATAATTTTTCTTTGTACAGATTCTAGCTGATTCGACAAACCCTTTTTTCATTGGATTCCAAGTAGCGACGGCACATTCCAGTATCAGCCTAATCCAAATAATATCAATTTGTAATTTTATATTGTTAGATAAGATAATTTTATTTATTAGCTCCCATCTGTTCCTAGCGCATCTAATTTTACTTTCAATGTGTCTCTCTGCAGAAGCTGTACATTGAATAGTTATACCTAAATCCTTAATTTCTTGTTGAAGTTTGAATTCAAAAACATCATTAATCACATCATCATGAAAATAAACAATTAAATTCTGTTTTATTAGCTATTTTAAAGCTTTCCTCTTCTTAAAGTTTATTCTCAGCTCTAATATTATCGATTATCCACTCAAATCGTACAATTCTATTTTTTTATTTTTAGAGAACTTGGATTTATTGGAAAGGAGCGTTGCAGAATTAAATGTTCGCAGCAGAAAAATTCAAATTTTGCATATAAAAAATATATTCTAACAGTTTAAAAATTAATTCTAGATGCTTTTAGTAATTTAATGTTAATATTAATAAATTAATTAGCTGCTTTTTTAAAGCCGAAGATTGTACTATAGAGGGCCGACTCCTACAAACAACCATAAACATTTGTTATGCCAGAACTGTACCAATTCGAATATGTTAACACGTTATATTACTATTGTACCTTGATTGATCCATCGCAGGTGAAATACCAAAGTGGTAAGCTGATCCATAACCTCGGCCAATTAATTTTAATTTTGTTGAACAATTTTTTTAATATTTCATCGGGCTAAACTTTACAAATTGTTCGACAGGCTTATTTCATTACATGTACACAATCGCAAAATTTCAAGCTATATATCTTTGCCTACTTGCCAGATAGCATCAAATTCGAATGTGAGAAAATTTAAATTTATGACCTGCTTCAAACCAAATAGTCGTTTCATATCAGTAATTGCCTTGCACGTGATTGAAAAATTGCAAAACTTTCCAACAGATGCTGATTTTACGGAATTTCCAGAATACAAAACAAGGATGGATTTTGCAATCTCCGAAGCGTTTTACAGACAAAAATCAACTGGATTAATCATTATAGAAAAGAGTGTACCTTGGATTCAGTGTAAATTTCCTCATATATTTTCACTAAATATATATCATGTAAAGGCCTTTATACGTGCCCCTGATTACGTGTCATTAGTAAGAGCGAAATACCTGTATGCATAGAATGGTATATTTAGTCCATGCTGACTTTCAAACAGCTTCCGGTTTCTACCTGAACTAATTCGCAGTACGTGTTGCCCGGACCATTGCAATTTTAGCAACTCCGTAACTTTAACTTATAAAAAACAAGAGCTAAATTTGATTACGTTCCATTTTGAAAATATTGAAAATTCAAATATAAAAATTTGACACAATTATTATATTCTATGTAATTTAAATTTTGTGCAAGCTCTCCTAATTCTTTGAAATTATGTCAAGCAGCTATATTGTAAAACGTGGCTCCGCGTTACAACCCAACGACGTTCAATTTTGACACATATAGTTCTCTTGAAGGTCATATAGTCCAACCCTGCTTTTAAACAATAGTTCTCTGGACTGTAATTTTAGAAATAATCTCTGTTTATTTTAAGAAGTTATAATTGAGATTTTTTGAACTTAGAATTTAATTAAAATAATCCATTGAACTATGGCGTCTAGGAAAATATATTTAGAATCACTTGAGGTTTGGATTTATATGATCATGACTTAATCGTTTGTATCTGTGCAGAATGTGGTTAATGCAAAAAGTGTCAATAATTCCATTGTTTGAACACAAAGGCACTATAATCCACCGCATGTAACATGCGTATTGCGCGCGGGTGTTTATATTTATTAAACAAACCCCTATTAATTACAATTATATATGCAGTTTAAGAAATCTCAATTAAAACTGCTTGAAACTAACAAAGATTGGTTGTAAAATGACAGTTAAGAGAAATATTGTGTAAAACAACGTTAGACTAAGTAAAATAACATTGACTGATAAATTTAAACCACCATAAAGGAAGAGCACCCTTGGAACAGGTATATTTGATTTTATCGTTGGTTCACGTATATATCATAACAGATTATTGCTGAGTGGAACAGATTTCCATCTTTCGCATTCCGATTGCTTAACGGTAAGTATCGATTTAATTGTTATCCCTTATATGCATGGATACCGATATTAAATTTGAGGACACCAGTAGGTTAGTGCAGGACGTAGCAGACTTGAACTTAAGTGACGCAAATACTAATATAAGCCTCCCTGACTCTACTATGAATTTTAGGACTTCCAGCAATCTGGCATCTATGGGGCTTACAGACTCGAATAGGTTAGGAGCCTCAACAAAATTTGGCGACCGCACCAGTCCAAGAATTTTAAATCTACCAAAGTATAAAACAGAAAAACATTCACATTGGGTAGGAGATGCCCAAATGATATTCAGTGCTTATGATATCGTAAACCATATGGAGAAATTTGTTGCAGCATGGATGGCATTGCCTGAAAATTTCCGAAATGCTTTGGAAAATTTCAGAGACAGAACTGTGGAAGGAAAGACGTACAATGCTTTTGAGTTATTAATGGCTGAAATTCAACAGAGATATCAGCCTGGAAGATCAGCGCAAATGTGCGAATTATTACGCTTATAAAAAATGGGGCGTCAATTACCATCCGAATTTTATGAACGCCTTTGCACAAAAGCTTCCAGGTTGAATATATCTAGAGATGTAGTCAACTCCATTTTTACAGCTGAGCTACGAAGTAGGCTTAGAACGACATTGGAAGTATTTGACACAATAAGCATAACGGCGTGTATAAACAGCAAGAACCACAAGTACATGCTGTAATAGCATATTCTGTAACGATGTAGCCAGTCAGGGCAGATACCGAAAACAACCTGACTATACAAGAAACCTTGCGTTTCTTATGTAGAGAAGTTGCTAGCTTGCGTAGTGATATTGAACAACTTCAGAGTCAAGATAAGTATAATAGACGTCGAGGTAGTCACTCGCGTCAATGCTTCGAAGGGCCACGCGGATGGTGTATGGCACATTGCGAATACGGACGCAGTGCGAAGTGCCAAGGTGAGAATTGTATTTACCCGCGATTAGGTGGACCCAGATGGAAAGGAAGCACAAAACCGGTAGAGAGATTAATCCATCATCGGGAAATGGACAAAACCCCCGCTAGTAGGAGCCGTAGGGGGAGTTCCATTGCAAAGGCTCCCAGATAAGCCTTTAAAAGGCATACTCAAAGCTAAAGATGCGACTAGAGCAAATAGCACCGAGATAGAAGGCAAGAGAGTCCGATTCTTACTAAGCGGAGATCTGGAAAACATTGCCGGATTGTCCTGCAACAAGTTCATTATTAAGGATGAATTATCTGGATTAGAATTTCTCATTGATACGGGTTCTGAGGTAAGCATAGTTAGGTCAGACGTGGTGGAAGCAGATTGCCCCACATTTGATTATCAACTATGGGTCGCTAACGGTAGTCCGATTGGAGTGAAAGGGATGAAAGAAGTGTCGGTTACATTACGCCAGAAATCTTCCTTCCGATGGAATTTTCTAGTAGCCGATGTCAAGGACCATATCATTGGCATGGATTTCTTGACACATTTCAAGCTAACATTAGACCCCAAGGCTAGGACTATCGCAGAAGACGTAGGGATAGCAACACCTACTGATTCTAACACGTCGGCAGTTATAACAGTCCTCTTACCTCGTCCATCATTCGCACATGACTTTGCCGATATAATCGAGAAGCACCTAAGAGTGTTTCAGCCTTTCAGTGCCAAAAGGATAGGTTTGAAGACAGGAGTAGAACAGCAAATCAAATTGGTGGCTCCATTGCCTTGTTCACCGAAGGCCCAACCATTGGCACAACACAAGCAACACGTTGCTTTGTCCGAATTTCACCAATTGCGCAAAGAGGGGATTTGTAGAAGGTCAAATTCCAATTTTGCTTCCCAAATAGTGGTAGTTCCCAAACCTCAACCGGGTCAATGGAGGGTTTGTAGGAATTATCGTCTATTAAACTCAGTGACGAAGGGTGATTCTTATCCTCTCCCTAACCAGAGTACTTTGCTCCGAGATATAATGGAATATGAGGTTTATTCAACTTTAGATCTCCAGAAAGTGTACTATCAGGTAGCAATGGAAGAAAGTTCAATACCACTATCCGCAGTCAGATTTCCAGGAGGGGATCGCATGAATTTCTTCGAATGCCTTTTGGTTTGAAAAATGCCTGTCAGGCATTGCAGCGTTTGACAGAAGAAATCCTTCAGAATTGTTCATTCGCAAGGGTATATATAGACGACATAATAATTTTTAGTCGCTCAAGAAATAAACATCGTACGCATTTGGAAACGGTTTTGACCAGGCTGGAACAATATAGATTAGTGGTCAAAACTAATAAGAGTAATATCGGTTGCTCTTCAGTTAAATACCTTGGTCATAGACTTTCCAAAGATGGAATTAAACCTTTGTAAGATAAGGTCCAAGCCACAAAGGACGTAACGGAACCCCAAACCGCACGCCAGTTGCGAAGGTTCTTGGGCATGATCAGCTATTATCGTCGATTCATTCCAGGTCTAGCCGGAATTCTTGGATCATTAACAAGCTATCTCACTTGTGAAAAGAGCACGATCAAGAAGTCTTGGCCTATAAACTTGAGTCAAGAAGACCGAGAAAATTTCCAAAAGGCCAAGGATATGTTAAGTAACGTAACCACATTAGCACCTGTAGATTGGAAAAAACCTTTCGAACTAATCACAGATGCCTCAGATGTTGCATTAGGGGCAGTACTACAGCAAAGAGATCAGGACATAGTAAGACCGATTGGGTTTTATAGCCGTAAGCTAATTGATCGAGAAAAACGTTATGATACTTTTGGCAAAGAGCTTCTAACAGTGTATGCCGCAGTGCTACACTTCGAGCATTACTTAGACGGGCATAAGTTTAAGTTATTGACCGATCATAAGCCATTGATCAGCAAACTTGGTAAAACAGCTAGGCTTAATTACTCTCGTAGAGTAAATTCCCAAATAACACAGTTAGCAGAGTTCGATTTCACAGTGTCTCATTTTGCTGGCAAAGAGAATGTGGTAGCAAATGCACTTAGCCGACCGAATGAAGCTGATGCCAAGCTGATATTTCAAGGTCCATTGAAAAATTTAGATGAATCAATGTACGATTTCGTTAGTCAAATCGAAGAAGTGCAAGGATCGGATCCCTTTACATTAGTATTGTCCAAAAGACCAGGATATGTTCGTAATCTCATAAGTGGCAAATGGTTGTTATGCGAAACATCTAGATGTCAACCACGACCATAAGTGCCATTGGAGTTACGGGCCAAGATTATCCAAGTATTACATGACATGGGTCATCCATCCATTAAACCCACCATTCGATTAATCAACGACAGATACGTATGACCGCACATGTCTAAAGACATACGGGTATGGGTAAAAGCCTGTGCCAAGTGTCAAAAGTGTAAGGTGTGGAGACATACCAGAACCGAGATAAAGAATATTGGGATACCAATTGGACAGTTCAGACACGTACACTTAGATATTGTCGAAATGCCTGAAGTAAATGGAAACTAATATTTGCTGACAATGGTAGATAGATTTAGTCGTGGCGATTTTAAAAGACAGGACAGCGCAAGAAGTCTTGTTCGCGTTTCTACATAATTGGATATCGCGTTATGGTGTTCCGGAAGTTCACTAGTGATCGTGCTAGTCAATTCATGTCAGAGCTTTTCGTAAGATCCCTCAACATCATGGGAACCACTATAATACATACTAGCGCGTATGACCCACGAGCGAATGGGATGGTAGAAAGTGTACATCGTGAAATGAAAGCTGCATTAAGGTGTACTAGTGGAAAAGCTGGATACACGATCTTCCTATAGTACCACTCGCCATGCGCAACAGATGTAGGGCACAATTAGGAACTTCCATAGCAGAATTGATTTATGGAGAACCATTAAGGTTGCCTGGAGATCTTCTAATAGAAATGCATGGATACCGATATTAAATTTGAGGACACCTGTAGGTTAGTGCAGGACAAAGCGGACTTGAACTTAAGTGACGCAAATACTAATATAAGCCTCCCTGACTCTACTGTGAATTTTAGGACTTCCAGCGATCTGGCATCTATGGGGCTTACAGACTCGAATAGGTTAGGGGCCTCAACAATTTGACCTTAAAGAGAACTATATTTGTCAAAATTGAACATCGTTGGGTTGTAACGCGGAGCCGCGTGTTACAATATATTGAAAATAGTTCAATAGACTTTATTTATTACAGCTACACAATGACAAATTTCAAGCTATTTTTCTTTGCCTACTTGTAAGATAACATAAAATTCGAGTGTGAGAAAATTTATATTTATGACCTACTTCAAATCGAATGGTCGTTGCATATCAGCAATTTCCTAGCATATTAATAATAATAATAATAATAATAATAATAATAATAATAATAATAATAATAATAACACATTTATTTGGCATCAAAGGCCAACTGGCCCGACCATTGAAATAGCAAATCAAGGGTAGGATATGTGGAGGTGAGTGGAATTGTGACTAGCAAAGTATTTCATAGCAGGGGGAGGGGTTGGGGAGGGGAAAAGTTATCATTAACATCAAGATAGTTCAATCTGGTGAAAAATAAATATAAACGAAGTTCCATTTGACTAGACAAGATCAATTGGAGATAGTCCATGAAGTATCAGAGCTTCAAGGTGAATGTGAGATCGAAAACAAAGAAGAAGATGAAAAGACAGCGGCCCGGAGGTAGACGTCGACCGATGGAGTCCATTGTCGTGACGATTGAATTGATGGAGCAAAGCATGGACATGGATGGAATCTGCAGGATTGAGGCGAGCGAGTCTTGCAGGGATCGCAGGCATCCGTAGAATGTGATTGTGATTGAAAGAAGACCAGGGAGAGTCGATATCCGAAGCGAACCGTTGGTGGATCGGTAGGGCTGTTGGGTTTCCGGTCCTCCGCTGAAACAAGAAAGAAAAGAGTTGGATGAGCAAAACGTAGTAGAGTATTCACAACGTGGATATAATGGGGTCAGGAATGGGCTGAGAGGTGGTATTAGTGAATCTAGAAGAAAAGATTAAGACCAGAGAGGTAAAGTGGAAGATTAGATGGCTGCCTGAGGGATTTCGCCCTCCGAAATTAGTAAAGAGGATAGCCTGGGGTGAAGTAAATGTTATGGATTGAGAAGGAACCAGTTTCGTTTCCAATCGGTCGTATCACAGAGAAGTTTGTTGAAGAAGTACTGATGGGCTGCCTTTTTGAATTCGTGCTGGGGTAGGAGCTTTATGTCTGTGGGAAGAGTGTTGAAGACATTAGTAGGCGTTCCCTATAGTTTTGGCATTTCGGGAAGACTCGCTTTAGAAATTTGGAGGATACCTGTGCAATGGTATAGGAGGAGGCGAGGGTGAGAGGACAGTAGAATTCGCTGACGTAGGAAATGAGGGGCAGAACGTAGACCTTGAATAACGTGAGTTGGAGAGTGGGTTTGTTAGTCTTAAAACAGATCAGACGGGCCCATTTGAAGAGTTTGGAAGTAGTGTGTGTAAGGTGTAGGGAGAAGTCTAGGGATTTTGAGAAGTGAATGCCAAGATGTTTGGCCGAATCTATTATTTCTATATCAAGGGGGTAGTTGGCAACCGGGATAGAGCAGAATGGATCAGAGGAGAGTTTCATTAGGCGAGTTTTGGTGGGATTTAGTTTGAGGCCGGTTCTGCTGAGCTGCGAGTGGACCGAGGATAGGAGCTCCGATATAAGGGATAAGGAGGGGTTGGATGTTTTGGAGTTGTTGAATACGATAACCATGTCATCCGCATATTTGAACAGTTTGAAAAGGTTGTCTTCAACCTGTATGTGCGCGAGCGTAAGGTTGAAGAGAATGGGACCAAGTACGGAGCCCTGGGGAACACCGGATCGGATATGGGCTGGCCTCGAGTGACTTCTGCCAAATTTTACTGTCGCATATCGGTTTCGGAGATAGTAACTAATAAGATTGAGAACGTTGCCGCAGATACCGCTTCTCAGTAAGGCGGATTCGATTGCTGAAAATGACAGCGAGTCAAAAGCCTTGGAAATATCCAGGAATTGGAGGGTGCACTGAAGCCCTTTAGAGAAGGAGGAGTAGCAATGATCGAGAACACTAACTAAGTTGGTGGAAGAGGAGCGGCCATTCAAAAAGCCATGTTGATCATCGAGGAGATAGAAGTTTACATGAGACTTAATGGAGGGGTAGATTAGGTTGTATAAGATCCTGTCAAAGATTTTGGTGAAAGAAAGGACGATAGTAATGGGGCGGAGATCTTTAAATGATGAGATCGAAGAAGTGCCATTTTTAGGGATAGGAGAGATCGTAGAATTGAGCCAGTCCGGGGGAAGATAGGTGGTTTCGAGACAATGATTAATAACATCTGCAATCAGAGAGAAGACTTTCCAGCCTAGAAGGGCAATCATACTGACCGCGACACCATATTGATCAAATTGGTGTTTAGATTTAATGTCTTTAATTGCTTGGGAGACGGAAGCCGGAGAGACATGGAACCAGCGTAGGTTTTCGGTGTCTCCGTTGTCTAACATCTCAACAGGCGGAGTGGGAGTGGAAAAGGAGTCGAGAAGGTGAGTCAGATAATCATTGGCGAAGCAGGAGTCGCCTGACTGAGAGAAGTTGATAAACGAGGTTTTAGGCTTTTGCAGCAATTGGTGTTTGATGATAGCGAACTTTGCCCGGGGGTGATATATATATATTCTTTATCAAGTCCGTTGCCTTCGAATAATACACAGTATATTTATTCTTAGGAAGAAAAAACGCATTAATAACAAAGTGGATAATGGTAATTTAACTCAAGACTTCTAAACTTTACTTTACAATCTTTCATTTATATACATCCTTGTTTTCATTAAATTATGTGGGTGACAAACAATCTGATTCGGTTTTACTTCTATTTATTGTTTGGGCTGATTTTTAGGTGTGTATGCGCTTGTATCATTTTGTGTGCCTGTTTGCATTTAAAGGTGTTTCTCGCAGTATTGAAAAGAGATGTCTCGGATATGGTCATTTTTTAAATTGACAATTGGCTACTGCTTTAGTTTATATTTTTTTATCTTAATGGAGGAAATTTTTTGAGTACCTCAATGTCAGTATTATTTAGCATGCGTGTCTTTCTCGTTAAATAGTGCTCGAACAATTGTGTAGCGTTCGCAAAATGTATTTTAGTTTTTATATTGAACTATCACTGTTTCATCGGGAGGAGATATTGCTAAATCAAATCTAGTTCGCTGCCTTAAAATAAAACTTTATTTCAGTTGATTCATCGGGTCGCAAACTATTAAAAAAACTACCGGCAGACCAGGGATTGCAGCTTTCAAAATTGGTTGGTATACTGAATTTTGGTGAAATTGACACTATCTACACAACTGTGTTGAAGTCAATGCGAGTTTTGTTATACATTAGATATATTGAGTAGAACTAGGCGTCGCTATACAGCAGACTTCATATCAACTATACACCATTATTATTATAATCAAGGTTGCGGTCTTGATATAAACACCTGACCCATTAATTACTTACATATGTCAGTATAAACTAAGAATTGTATAGTGTAGAAAAGGCAATTCATCCAGTAGACCGGTTTCGTCCTTATTGGGAACTCATCAAGTACTGGCCAGAATTTGCCGCGGACAGGACATGAACCTGGGCACGTCTGCTTCGGAACCTGGTGCTCTAACCACTGAGCCATCCTGCCGCACACTACACTGCACACAATTTTCAGTTATATACTAACTAATGTAACCTGGTTAGTCTATTTTTCCTTTAGGTGGAGCTCATATGGCATCCATTTACGCCCAAAGTTCCAACTAACCATCCACAAACTGTCATTACTGACATATGTAAGTAATTAATGGGTCAGGTGTTTATATCAAGACCGCAACCTATATTATAATAATTTTTATCACCACCCGCGCAACTGGCCAGAATTTGCCGCGGACAGGATATGAACCCCATTATTGCTGATCATCATTATGAAAGGTGAAAACGTGCTTGTACTTACTACTGGCTGTATCTCAGCTATGTTTTGTGGCGGCATCAATAAAATGGGATTGGTGTTGTTCTGATAAGTTCAAATAAGTAAAATACATTAGATTTAGTGCGTTGAACTACGTGTCGTTATACAGCAGGTTTTATATCAACTAGAACCCATTACAGCTTGGAGACAGATACGTAAAATAGTGAATGGTTGTAAAGTGATGTTTGGTAGTCTCGAAATAAATGGCAATTATTTACTTTGTTATTAATGAATTCTTTCCTTCTAATACGAAACATACTGTGAAATATTCGAATGCAATGGACATATTAAAAAATATATATATATATTGATAGTTTCTAATTTCACCATTTAAAAAAATGTAATAACACCTGTAACCCCAGTAAATCCATACAATCTGACCTTGATCGATATCAGTTATCACATTTCGCGGTAAGCATGACATCATTCAATTCAATATATTACAGTTAAATACTGTCTGTTTTTTTGCGAATAACTAATATATATGCAAGTATGTATTAGGTGTTGCGAACCTAGTAACAAATTAGTTCAGTTGAGACCAGAAGGATAAACCAGAGGCAGCATGAACGGAAAGTATAATCTCATGCATATTCGTTTTGTGCTTACTGGCGACTCATCAGTAGGAGCCGGTATTACGCCCTTTAACCACTATATATTTGGTAAAGAATTTGGAATAATAAAAATATAAATTGAGTATGAAACCAAGATTGCTTACTCTAATGTGAACGATAGTTTTGAAAGAAACAAGTAAAAAAAGTTAATAATTCGCGTATAGGAAATAAAATAATATTTAATAGTAGACCAAATCATAGTTTTATAAAAAAAATCACGGAAGATTTTATATATCTATCTATCTATCTATCTATCTATCTATCTATCTATCTATCTATCTATCTATCTATCTATCTATCTATCTATCTATCTATCTATCTATCTATCTATCTATCTATCTATCTATCTATCTATCTATCTATCTATCTATCTATCTATCTATCTATCTATCTATCTATCTATCTATCTATCTATCTATCTATCTATCTATCTATCTATCTATCTATCTATCTATCTATCTATCTATCTATCTATCTATCTATCTATCTATCTATCTATCTATCTATCTATCTATCTATCTATCTATCTATCTATCTATCTATCTATCTATCTATCTATCTATCTATCTATCTATCTATCTATCTATCTATCTATCTATCTATCTATCTATCTATCTATCTATCTATCTATCTATCTATCTATCTATCTATCTATCTATCTATCTATCTATCTATCTATCTATCTATCTATCTATCTATCTATCTATCTATCTATCTATCTATCTATCTATCTATCTATCTATCTATCTATCTATCTATCTATCTATCTATCTATCTATCTATCTATCTATCTATCTATCTATCTATCTATCTATCTATCTATCTATCTATCTATCTATCTATCTATCTATCTATCTATCTATCTATCTATCTATCTATCTATCTATCTGTCTATCTATCTATCTATCTATCTATCTGTCTATCTATCTATCTATCTATCTATCTATCTATCTATCTATCTATCTATCTATCTATCTATCTATCTATCTATCTATCTATCTATCTATCTATCTATCTATCTATCTATCTATCTATCTATCTATCTATCTATCTATCTATCTATCTATCTACTTGCCCAACTGTTTATTCATCTTTCTATATATATCTATCTTTTAAACATTTCTAACCTTTATTATCGGTCATTTCTCCAGGTGAATCCTAATTGGAATGCATTTTAAGCGAATGTTCAAAAATTCATCTTGGATATACCATTTAATGATACATTGTATCAACCGGAGAAGGCAGAATTGCGTCAAAATATAATGGTTAATTTGGTTACACTTATATTGTAGGTACAAAGCAACTATTACAGAAGAAATAGTTACTGTCCATCATCTACGTAAGCTCAGACTTAAGTTGCAGGAGTTTTTTTAAGTAAATTTTTTCTAAAGCCATATGCCAAGAAGGGAAGTTTTCTTAAAACACGAATTTCTCTATCTAGAAGGTGGCTAGCAAACTTGCAAACTTGCAAACATTGCCTAGGCTGAAGGCTACATGCTATTGTTAATATAGTCCACATAATAGTATAAACTAAGAATTGTATAGTGTAGAAAAGGCAATTCATCCAGTAGACCGGTTTCGTCCTTATTGGGAACTCATCAAGTACTGGCCAGAATTTGCCGCGGACAGGACTCGAACCTGGGCACGTCTGCTTCGCAATCTGGTGCTCTAACCACTGAGCCACCCTGCCGCACACTACACTACACACAATTTTCAGTTATATACTAACTAATGTAACTTGGTTAGTCTATTTTTCCTTTAGGTGGAGCTCATAGTGGCATCCATTTAGACCCAAAGTTCCAACTAACCATCCCCAATCTGTCATTACTGAACAGACACCACACTACATGGAGAAGTGGTATTGAGATGAACATTTATATAATTAAACGAACATTGGTTGCGCGGGCGGTGACAACAATTATTATAATCAAGTTTGCGGTCTTGATATAAACACCTGACCCATTAATTACTTACATATGTCAGTATAAACTAAGAAATGTATAGTGTAGAAAAGGCAATTCATCCAGTAGACCGTTTCGCTCTTTTGCTGACATATGTAAGTTATTAATGGGTAAGGTGCTTATATCGATACCACAACCTGGATTATAATAATTGTTATAACCACCCGCGCAACTAATGCTCGTTTAATTATATGAATGTTCATTTCAATACCACTTCCCCATGTAGTGTGGTGTCTGTTCAGTAATGACAGATTGTGGATGGTTAGTTGGAACTTTGGGTCTAAATGGATGCCATATGTGCTCCACCTAAAGGAAAAATAGACTAACCAGGTTACATTAGTTAGTATATAACTGAAAATTGTGTGCAGTGTAGTGTGCGGCAGGATGGCTCAGTGGTTAGAGCACCAGGTTCCGAAGCAGACGTGCCCAGGTTCGAGTCCTGTCCGCGGCAAATTCTGGCCAGTACATGATGAGTTCCCAATAAGGACGAAACCGGTCTACTGGATGAATTGCCTTTTCTACACTATACAATTCTTAGTTTATTCTGACATATGTAAGTAATTAATGGGTCAGGTGTTTATATCAAGACCGCAATCTTGATTATAATAATTGTTATCACCACCCGCGCAACCAATGTTCGTTTAATTATATAAATGTTCATCTCAATACCACTTCCCCATGTAATGTGGTGTCTGTTCAGTAATGACAGATTGGGATGGTTAGTTGGAACTTTGGGTCTAAATGGATGCCATATGAGCTCCACCTAAAGGAAAAATTGACTAACCAAGTTACATTAGTTGGTATATAACTGAAAATTGTGTGTAGTGTAGTGTGCGGCAGGATAGCTCAGTGGTTAGAGCACCAGATTCCGAAGCAGACGTGCCCAGGTTCGTATCCTGTCCGCGGCAAATTCTGGCCAGTACTTGATGTGTTCCCAATAAGGACGAAACCGGTCTACTGGATGAATTGCCTTTTCTACACTATACAATTCTTAGTTTATACTGACATATGTAAGTAATTAATGGGTCAGGTGTTTATATCAAGACCGCAATCTTGATTATAATAATCGATTCTTTACATGGTTCCAACAAAATGGTTATCAAAATTTCGAGTCTGTACAGAGTACTGACACAACTGAGTATTACAACATTCCAAATATCCGATACTCAAGCAAATCTATGCGCTCTGACTTCGATCGACATCAGTTATCACACTTCGTGATATTCATTACTTTCAATTAATAGTTAGTAGTAGTTATGTACTGTTTTTTGCAGAGGCAATTGTGTTATAGGAAATGCGTTCTTAGTAACAAATTAGTTCAAATAGGGTTATAAGGATATACAAAATTCAGCATGAAGGAAAGGTATAATATCGTGGGTATAAAGCGTAGACTTTATACGGAGATCTAAATTACATGTAGTTTTTGCATTTCCTATTACACACCTAGCAAATAGACTAATTATATATATATATATATATATATATATATATATATATATATATATATATATATATCGTTACAAGTTTCACCATTTTTTAAAAATATGAGAACATAACGTATTCCATGGAATAACATTTATTAATAAATCTTATTTCTACCATTATCTACAGCCATTATTCTGGATTCGTTAATATATTCGTTCATCCAATCCCAACTGTACATTTACTTTACTTTACTTTACTGCGGCTGACTTCTTTTGGAGGATAAGCCGGCTCCATTGATATCCCGGATTATACCTCTCCATGGCGGGCGGTTGGCAGCCATTTCGGAACATAAAGAGGGCCAATGACGCTCCCAGTGAAGTGGACCATAAACATTGCGTAAACCAAGGAGTTTCACGTCCGATCTGATTGTTGCAAGCCATGTCTTCAGTTGCCCACCTCGGCGGCGGCGCTAATTTGCACATTGACCTGGGTTCATCACCTGCCGTACCAGTTCGTCTTCTGGTTTGCGTAGAACGTGCCCGAACCATTGAAGTCGACGATGTTGGATCCAGACGGATAGTTGCATGATGTCACCGCATTGGTCGTAACCCATCCCCTCTTAGCTATGTCTGTCTTTGGTTTGCGCAATTTAGACAACTCCTTTTGCGTAATGTCATGTGATGTGTCATCGCTTTCATTGTGAGTGCGTCCGTAATTGACGAGTGTGTCTTATTTTGCGAACGTAGGCTATTTTTGAAGGTCTGTTAGCTGTCTTTGTTCCAGTCCAATTTAATATCTTTTTGAATTATTTCTGCGCTTTTAAGCAGGGGTTTGTACCATCCAATTTTCCCAGATTACTCACCCAAATTTATAGTTGGTTGAGGGTGTAATATGGGCTCGTACTGATGAGTCACTTGTAAGCGCGAAACGCAAATGTAAATGAAGTTATATCTTTTGCTCTTGCTGACTTAGGTATATCCTTCTTTTGCTATTCGAACTGAGTTGTTGCCAGATTCACAACATTTAATGCACAATTAATTATTCTTAAATTTTTTGAAGTCTGTACAGTAGCGTCTAGTGTTTTCAGTATGATTTGTTGTCAATCTGACTATCGAAACTTTCATAATTTTTAATTGAAGTTTTTAGTCATAGAAAGATGGGCAACCATCCTTTCACAAACCATAATCCAGATGTATATATTTGCGCTCATTTTGTTATTCAAATTTATGAGCTTAACTCTGCGTATATTAATAAATATAGTTTTATCATATCTGCAACGTCGTAAATTAATCAGGTTAAACATTTTTTGTCAGGGGATGCAATCGCTCTCTTTAGCTGCCTAATAACGAAGGCAAAGATTCGAATTCACTTTGTCACATTCTCTGATTGAACTTCTGCTTCTGTTGCCTAAAACGATTCTTCATCTGAACATTCTTATTGTAATGCCATGAAAAAATTATTGCAGAAATTTTTTACAGTGGAGTTCAATTGGTCTCAATTTTCTATGTTAAATTGTCTTTGCTGTCTCACCAGGCTACTATTAGTAGGAATGTTTAAAAGTTTTAAATAGGTCTTTTTGTATTCTCTATTGAATGCTTGATTGTGGGTTGCGCAAATCAAGCTTTGCATTTTATTCCAATGCCGCGTTTTGCGTACGCGGGTAGTAGCTTTGCACGGACAGTTTTACAAAGATCCGATTGATCACAATTTCCAATTTTGTTTTGTCTTTGATCGGGTTGAGTTTTTATTCGTCTCAATGGAAATGCGGTTCTATCACATCTTTGTTTGTCATCATGGCCGAAATTTGAAGAGCCTGAATTCTCTCTTCCAGGCCTCCCTGGGCGCTGGATATTGCACCGTATCTGGTAGGATCCAGTCTGTAAAGGATACTAACACTATGGCTATTGTGTTAGTAACTGATACCTTTTTTGAAATCGATGAGTACCGGATACTTACACTATTGTTTCCGAGTCGGTACATGATACCAACCTGATGGATATAAATTTGATCCTAAAGTTCACACAAATTGAGAATTACAACAATTTCCGAACATCTGTTACTCCAGTTAAACCATACACTCTGGACTTCATCTATATCAGTTATCACATTTCGCGGTAAGCATGACATCATTCAATTCAATATATTACAGTTAAATACTGTTTGTTGCGAAGAACTAATATATATGTAAGTATGTATTAGGTTTTGCGAACCTAGTAACAAATTAGTTCAGTTGTGACCAGAGGGATAAACCAAAGGCAGCATGAACGGAAAGTATAATCTCATTCACATTCGTTTCGTGCTTACTGGCGACTCATCAGTAGGAGCCGGTATTACGCCCTTTAACAACTATATATTTGGTAGAATAATGTGGAATAATAGGACGGTACAATCTCCTAGACGAAAGTGTAAACCTGCAATAGTGAAACTAACATCATCTAAAGTCAACGACAATACGACTTCAATGCTAACTCACACTATATAATATATATACTGAGTCTGTAAAGGATACTAACACCATGGCTATTGTGTTAGTAAGTGATACCTTTTTTGAAATCGATGAGTACCGGATACTAACACTATGGTTTCGGAGTCGGTACATGATACCAACCTGATGGATATAAATTTATGCTAAAGTTCACCCAAATTGAGAATTACAAATATTTCCGAACACCTGTTACTCCAGTTATACCATACACTCTGGCCTTCATCGATATCAGTTATCACATTTCGCGGTAAGCATGACATCATTCAATCCAATATATTACAGTTAAATACTGTTTGTTGCGAAGAACTAATATATATGCAAGTATGTATTAGGTTTTGCGAACCTAGTAACAATTAGTTCAGTTGTGACCAGAAGGATAAACCAAAGGCAGCATGAACGGAAAGTATAATCTCATGCACATTCGTTTCGTGCTTACTGGCGACTCATCAGTAGGAGCCGGTATTACGCCCTTTAACCACTATATATTTGGTAGAAGAATGTGGAATAATAGGACGGTACAGTCTCCTAGACAAATGTGTAAACCTGTAATAGTGAAGCTAACATAATCTAAAGTCAACGACAATACGACTTCAATGCTAACTCACACTATATAATATATATACCGAGTCTGTAAAGGATACTAACACTATGGCTATTGTGTTAGTAACTGATACCTTTTTGAAATCGATGAGTACCGGATACTAACACTATGGTTTCCTAGTCGGTACATGATACCAACCTGATGGATATAAATTTATGCTAAAGTTCACCCAAATTGAGAATTACAACAATTTCCGAACACCTGTTACTCCAGTTAAACCATACACTCTGGCCTTCATCGATATCAGTTATCATATTTCGCGGTAAGCATGACATCATTCAATTTAATATATTACAGTGAACTATAGCATAAATTGATATCCATCATGCTGGTACCATGTACCGACTCGGAAACCATAGTAGTAGCAATTCATGTACCTCTCGTTACAATATCAAAAGAGAATCGGTTACTAAATACACAACCATAGTGTTAGTATCCCTTACAGACTCGGTACATATATTATATAGTGTGAGTTAGCATTGAAGTCGTATTGTCGTTGATTCTTAGATTTATGTTAGTTTCCACTATTACAGGTTTACACATCTCGTCTAGGAGATTGTACCGTCCTATTATTCCACATTCTTCTACCAAATATATAGTGGTTAAAGGGCGTAATACCGGCTCCTACTGATGAGTCGCCAGTAAGCACGAAACGAATGTGTATGAGATTATACTTTCCGTTCATGCTGCCTTTGGTTTATCCTTCTGGTCACAACTGAACTAATTTGTTACTAGGTTTGCAGCACCTAATACATATTTGCATATATATTAGTTCTCCGTAAAAAACAGTATTTCACTGTTATAAATTGAATTGAATGATGTCATGCTTACCGCGAAATGTGATGACTGATATCGATTAGGTCCAGAGTGCGGGGATTTACTGGAGTAACAGGTGTTCAGAAATTGTTCTAATTCTTAATTTCGGTGAACTATAGCATAAATTGATATCCATCATGCTGGTACCATGTACCGACTCGGAAACGATAGTGTTAGCACCATGTACCTTCTCGGTACAATAATGTTGGTATCGGTTACTAACACAATAACCATAGTGTTAGTATCCTTTACAGACTCGTATATATATATATTGTGAGTTAGCGTTGAAGTCGCATTGTCGTAGACTATATGATGTTAGCTTCACTATTGCGGGTTTACACATTCGTCTATGAGATTTTACCGTCCTATTATCCCACATTCTTCACTTAAATATATAGTGGTTAAAGGGCGTAATACCGGCTCCTACTGATGAGTCGCCAATAAGCACGAAACGAATGCGCATGAGATTATACTTTCCGTTCATGCTGCCTTTGGTTTATCCTTCTGGTCACAACTGAACTAATTTGTTACTAGGTTCGCAAAACCTAATACATTCTGGCATATATATTAGCTCTTCGCAACAAACAGTATTTAACTGTAATATATTGAATTGAATGATGTCATGCTTACCGCGAAATGTGATAACTGATATCGATGAAGGCCAGAGTGTATGGTTTAACTTGAGTAACAGGTGTTCGGAAATTGTTGTAATTCTCAATTTGGGTGAACTTTAGCATAAACTTATATCCATCAGGTTGGTATCATGTACCGACTCGGAAACCATAGTGTTTGTATCCGGTACTCATCAATTTAAAAAAGGTATCAGTTACTAACACAATAGCCATAGTGTTAGTATCCTTTACAGACTCGGTATATATATTATATAGTGTGAAATAGCATTGAAGTCGTATTGTCGTTGACTTCAGATTATGTTAGCTTCACTATTACAGGTTTACACATTCGTCTAGGAGATTGTACCGTCCTATTATTCCACATTGTTCTACCAAATATATAGTGGATAAAGGGCGTAATACCGGCTCCTACTGATGAGTCGCCAGTAAGCACGAAACGAATGTGCATGAGATTATACTTTCCGTTCATGCTGCTTTTGGTTTATCCTTCTGGTCACAACTGAACTAATTTGTTACTAGGTTCGCAAAACCTAATACATATCACATCTTTGTTTACTGGCGACGTTTCGGTGCCTACTTTCCAGCACCATCTTCAGGCAACACAACACCGATCACAATAGCAAATTTAAGCAAATATGGTACCCAGGTTCCAAAACCATTATATTTATATATATTTGACTCAACACTAGTTTTAATCATAGAATTTGTCTCAGTAACTAAACTCAATATATAACTATTTATAATTAGCAGACCAATCATTACCTCACCTATACATCATCTCATCTCGTATGCAGAATATTGTAGGGGAGAGAGACAGTATCGAACCTTTTGTTATTTGTTATAACTGTATTGCTACTATGTCACGGTAATCAAAATTCAAAAATGATAAAACAAAAAACCTTGACTGTCATATACTGTATTTTATTTAAAGCCGGGAACTCTAATGTATACAATGGTGTATGAGGTATTGCGCACATAGTAACAAACTAGTTCAAATATGTAGCAGCAAGTTACTTAGATGGAAGGAGAGTGAATGTCATAGCGACGCTTAGGTGAAAGATTAAAGAGAGAAAGGTAGAGATAGTATGGACAACTAACGGTTTTCAAAACTAATCGTAAGCACAATGCGAAGTTAATCAACTCTTAGAAATAATTGCATAAGAATATATGCTCATATGACTAAAATAATTCATTATACCTATATACATATATATCTAAATATAATATCGTAACACCTTTATATATATATTTGAAGAAGGACCATTGGTAATTGTTAACCATGAATATTTTATATTCTTATTATTTATTTATTACGTTAGTCACACCTTATATCAATATATAAAATACATGTCAATATGTATAAAAACATATATATATGAATATAAGCAACTGTATGAGACCAACATCCCTAATCCTATATATATATATATATATATATATATATATATATATATATATATATATGTATATATATATATATGTACATTAGTAATAAATATTTATTAGGTTATGCACACCTTATATTAATATATAAAATACATATCAATATGTATAAAAACATATATATATATATATATATATATATATATATATATATATATATATATATATTATTCCAATAAATATATATTCTAATAGTAATGTCTAAAATGATTAATGTCCGTATATGTATATATATATATATAATGTATATAGAATAAGCCTATCTATCTACCGATAGACCTATCTATATATCCGTCTATCTACCACATTTTGAGTTACTCTTAAAAGGATAATTCATAGCTGTTAACCATGAATATATTCTCTAGGACTAACGAATTATTCATTTATTAAGATATTTCTACCTTACATAAATATATAAAATATAAGCTACAGTGTGTGTCAAATTTCTTTAATCTTATGTCCTATCTACTAACCCTTGCTAAATCTGTATACCCTCTTCTGGAACATTTTTATTGAGGAAGATAAGTATATAGGAATTGATATTGGTATAGTTCTTTCGCTATCAGTGTTCTATAAGCGAGGTTTTTTACTTAGGTTCCCACTTAATTCAGGTTCCGCAGCCTCACGTTTTCTGACCGTAGAAAATGCTTCATTAAATATTGGGCCCAATGATTTTTCTACCGATGTTACATTCATTACACCTTTTCCTGATTTTATTTCAATTGACTCTCTAATTAGTCTAGTTAATCTGTTGTGGTTGCATAACGCGATGCGTTTACATCCTTCCCAGTCTATTTCATGACCCGTTTCCTTCGAATGCCTAGCTAGGTCTGACCTTTGAATGTGTCCATATTTGCAGGCTGTCTTGTGTTCACCTCTACGAACCTTTATAGGTCGCATGGTTTCGCCTATATACCTGAGATTGCAATCTTTGCAAGGTATCGCATATACTCCTGATGTCTCGAGGGGTTCTACTCTTTCTTCAATGTGTTTGAAATCCAACATATGTAATCTCGCGAGTAATATGGATCTTATTTTAATCTTCTCTCTAATCAGGTCAAATTTACGTTTGTTTAATTTATTAATCGATATTTTTATTAAATGTAAACAAAGCTCATGCTTAAGAGTATTTCCTGCTTTATCCAAAACGAATGAAAGTTTAAACCTAAAACATTTCGGTATAACATTAAATTTTAAACATTTATTAAGGAACGAGGTATTTTCCACTTGCCTAACAATCTGCATCTTCTTCCTCTTGTACTGATTCATATTGTTCATAAGCTTTGCATCTATCAGATATCTAAAATATTATTAAGCGTTCGAAATTGATATTGTAGCTTTCGTCTATTTTGCTTTTATTCTCACCTCGCGTTAAATGTATTCAGTCTATGCTTTTTATTGGCCGTCTACCGGAAAATGTTGATGTGGACAAACTTCGCGTCGCCTTGCGGAAACTATCCGAACTCTCCGTTGAAACACGTCGCCGAACATTTACTGACGATAACGAGATGAATAACCGTCGAAGAAATTCAGATCATGCGAGCAGCTCGCGGAAAATTCATCGCTCCAATCGTTATGGTCGTGTGCACGATCAATCAGATTATACTGATCTGCCCAGTGATAATGAACAAATGTCTCCACTCAGAAAGCGACAATTATATGAAGAGGAACTTTCACGATCTCGACACCTCAAGAGGGTACGTGTTATTACTACGCAGTTTATGATTGCAAACTTTGAATGCTTTTTTTCACCTTCGAGTGAAAAATCCATTGACTATAAACACAACGTTCATGGTGTCAGATTTTTCGAGACCTAATCACGATTCGCTTCACATCATTACTTTACTCGAAGACGTAAGATAGCAAAACAAAGCCATACTCATCACAATTGCTGAGCGGTTTGTTTATAAATTTATTTAACATGGTCACGTTTTCTTGAGTTCAGAGTTAGCTTTCAGAGCGAGCTCCAAATGATGTGTGTCGAAATCAGCAGTGAAATATCTTCAAGCATTTATAAAGATATATACATGGAGAGTTAAACCTCTTTTATGTTGGCTCGAGAGTGTATGAGCCAATAGACAAAATTGATTTTGTTTCACCAATGGATTCTTTTTGATGCTAGACGACCACAGATTTTTGCCAATTCAAGTGTCTTGGTTAATGAGTAAACGGAGGGCGTACTCAGATGACTGATATCACGAATAACAGTTTACCGCCTCGATATTGATGGTCTACCTCATCTGCAATGTCGGCTAATTACCATAGTTACTTACATGGACTGAAGAACAGGATGAGTAATTGATCTTCTCATGCAGTGTTCCTATCGGCATATTCAGCGCTCCACAGAAAATTTCGCAGATGAGGATCCCTAAAGTAGCTGACAAATATAAACGGTTTTCCCGTAATTTTTCTCTTTCGCCATGAATCTTGATGCTCAGCTGGTTTTGATCGTGCACAGACATCGATTCATAAATCTGTCCTGGTACTGGTAGCCGCAATATAAATGATCAAATACGTTATACTTGACTTATAAGAAATTGCTCCCGATGTTTCTCGTAAATAAACCCGTTAAGTTCAGTTTCTAGATTACAGGAGACTGTCATCGGCATTCATTATCAGTTTGGACTCCATGTAATGCTTCACTTAAATTATTTATGTATGTATTAGGTGTTGCGAACCTAGTAACATATTAGTTCAGTTATGACCAGAAGGATAAACCAAAGGCAGCATGAACGGAAAGTATAATCTCATGCATATTCGTTTCGTGCTTAGTGGCGACTTATCAGTAGAAGCCAGTATTACGCCCTTTACCCACTATATATTTGGGTGAGAAATGTGGGATAATAGGATGGTACAATCTCCTAGACGAATGTGTAAACCTACAATAGTGAAGCTAACATCATATGAAGTCTCGAAAATGCGACTTCCAGCTAACTCACTCTGTATAATATATATACCGAGTCTGTAAAGGATACTAACACTATGGCTATTGTGTCGGCAACCGATACCAACATTGTAACTGATATCGATCAAGGCTAGAGTCTATGGATTTACTGGAGTAACAGATGTTCAGAAATAGTTGTATTTTTCAATTTCGGTGAACTATTGCATACATTGATATCCATCATGTTGGTACCATGTAGTGTTGGTACCATGTACCTTTTCGGAACTATAATGTTGGTATCGGTTGCTAACACAATAGTCATAGTGTTAGTATCCTTTACAGACTCGGTATATATTATATAGTGTGATTAAGCATTGCAGTCGCATTGTCGAAGACTTCATATGATGTTAGCTTCACTATTGTAGGTTTGCACATTCGTCTAAGAGATTGTACTGTCCTATTATCCCACATTCCTCACCCAAATGTATGGTGATTAAAGGGCGTAATACCGGCTCCTAATGATGAGTCGCCAGTAGGCACAAAACGAATGTGCATGAGATTATACTTTCCGTTCATGCTGTCTTTGGTTTATCCTTCTGGTCACAACTGAACTAATTTGTTACTAGGTTCGCAACACCTAATACCTGCATATATATTAAGTCTCCGCAACAAACAGTATTTAACTTAAATTATTTGTCTCATTACATTTCTCACGTTTAGAGATACCGTTTATTCTTTGTGTGAATGCATTAAGTGGAGACTTACCACAATTTGTTACATTTTTCACTTGATATTAGATTAAGCATTGTTTATATTCATAACACTATGCGGTTGATTTTGAGCTAAGGTAATTATTTGGTAGGCGTATTATTATATTCAGTGTAGTAAATTAGATTGACATAGGAACATTTTGGATAAATAAAGGTACAGTGGTTAAGATGCCTAGCTGGTTGAGTGAATGACCGGTTGACTAATTGCTTGTAAAATTTATCGGATTTATTTAAACACCCACTGTTTAAGTAGTTTCCTATTTAGAATTTACTATATGCTATATTTTTGTGTGTTTTTGATGTACCGTATATAGAATCGTTTTCGTTACAAGGTTTGAGAGCTATTAAATTAATATAGATTTCTACTTTAATTTGACCATCTGAGATATTAAACAATAATTGATTGCGCGATTGGTCGTAACATTTCTTTAAATCAAGTTTGAGAACCTGAAGTAAACAAAAATCCCATTGTATTTAACCAGTCGTCGAACAACATAACAAAACTACCGCCAGTCGCAACGCACTGACGCGTTTCGACCTTCCATGATAATCAGAGTACGACGGCAAACTGACTAGCATGGATTAAACCGCAAAAAATTAGATATGCGGCTCTCACCTCTAGTAGTCTTACATAAATTGTACGTGACTGGAAATGTCGGCTGCACAATTTCTATGCAGTCACGAACATTAGCTGTTTATAGCTTTCTCCACACACACATATATAGACAATACAATTAAACAATAATTGATTGCGCGGGTGGTGGTAACAATTCTTTAAATCAAGTTTTCGAGCTTGAAGTAAATACCAATAACAACATAAAAAAACTACCACCAGTCGCAACGCACTTGCGCGTTTCGACCTTCTATGATCATCATCAGAGCACGACGGCAAACTGACTAGCGAGGATCAAACAGCATACTAATATATATGTAGTGTGAAGTTTTAAAAAGATTTTACTCTTTGAAATTTGTACTACCCTGTAATCAAGGTTACAATATTGATATAAAAAACTGACCCATTAAGTACATACATTCGTTAGTATGAACAAAGAATTGTATAGTGTAGAAAAGAAAATTTATCCAGTAGGCCGGCTTCGTCCTTATTTGTGACTCATCAAGTACTAGGAAGAATTTTTCGCCAACAGGGCTCGAACGTGGGCACGTCTACTTCGGAATCTTGTTCTTTAACCACTGAGCCACTGCGGCAGGGTTGCTCAGTGGTTAGAGCCTCAGATTCCGAAGCAGACGTACCCAGGTTCGAGCCCTGTCCGCGGCAAATTCTGTAGAGTACTTGATAAGTTCCCAATAAGGACGAAACTGGTCTACTGGATGAATTGCCTATTCTACCTTATACAATTATTAGTTTATACTGACAAATGTATGTGTTTAATCGGTCAAGTTTTTATATCAAGATCACAACCTTGATTGTAGTAGTTGTTATCACCGCCCGCGCAACTGATGCTCGTTTAATTGTATTACATTGGTTTAGTAGCGTGCGTTTTTTTAATAACATAATTTTCCATTAGATTCTAGTAGAAACAAAGTGTCGCGTTGAGACTGTTTGGAATTTTTTCTGTGAACTTTTGGCTTACATGTTAAGCTCATTATTGTTCTTGTTCCACCGTTTTTTGAAATATTTTCTAAATAGTTGTACAGTGACGCTATATAAGCAACTAATGTTTCTTTATTGTTCAGTCTCTATATCCTGTTGATAATGACCGTTAAATCACCTTTTTTGTTTTTCACCGATTGTGTAATGTAACATACTACTCCAGACAACTGCAATAAAACTACCGCCAGCCGCAACGCACTGACGCGTTTCGACCTTCCATGATCATCATCAACACGTGACGGTAAACTGACTATCGAAGATCAAACCGTACTGAATATATACGAAATCAAATTTAGATATGCGGCCTTCACTTAGCAGTCTCTGCACATTGAACTTGACTAGAAATGTCGGCTGCACAATTTCTATGCATATATAAGGAATCACCTTGTATTGTTTCACCAATTCGCGCAATCAATTATTGTTAAATTGTATTGCCTATATATGTATATGTGGCGAAAGCTGCAAACAGTTAATGTTCGTGACTGCATAGAAATTGTGCAGCCGACATTTCCAGTCAAGTTCAATGTATGCGAGACTGCTAGAGGTGAGAGCTGCATATCTAAATTTGATTTTCATATATATTCAAAGCAGTTTGATCCTCCATAGTCAGTTTGCCGTCGTACTCTGATGATGATCATGGAAGGTCGAAATGCGTCAGTTTGTTGCAGCTGGCGGTAGTTTTTTATGTTGTTCGACGACTGGTTAAATACAATGGGATTGGTGTTTACTTCAAGCTCGAAAACTTGATTTAAAGAATTTTTACCACCACCCGCGCAATAAATTATTGTTAAACTGAAATAAAGTTGGAAAATATAGGTGCAAGTTATCATTCGTAAGATGCTTCATCTGTTTGTCACTGTTTTTGTAAAAATAACTAGTAGGATACAACATTTAATTGTGCTCAATGATTATCTCATTGCTGAGTTTCAGTAAATTTATTTTATTCTTCATTCTTGTTTCGTGTTGTGTAAAATTGCAATGCGAGTCGCGCTCGTGTTACGAAGCGATGCAGCTTACACCGCCTTGTCTTTTAGTATAATCTGTCTTTTGTGTTCCAATTTGCTCTGGTTGGTCTCCTTCCTATGTTTTGCATGAGTTGGTCTTTTTCTCTAGGCTGTATCCATTTGTTCTTTTTTCCATTTTAACTGCCCTGTGTCTTTTACTGTACATGCGAAAGTGAAACATATCAATTTCACGCTAATGTAATGGTGTTTGTGGACATTATTATGCCTTGAATATTAATGATGAGAATAATACAATTCAATTTATTTTCTACACCTCAATTTCCCCATAGAGCGATTCTAAAGATGATTGCTATTATGATTTAAAGAATAAATCGTGTGTTGCCGTGACACCAACGTATGCCCAGCCCCGTCACGATAATTCTGTCGTTAGTAGTACTGCCGAAAGTTATGAGGATGGGTCTGCTAATAATGACTGGCCGTGGATTCGGCTGATACGTGATGCTGTAACTGGCCAATTCAAAAGATATGCATTCGCAAGGTAGGTAAATTTAAACAATTTTTAAAATATACAGAAATACTTTAAAATCGATGGATCGAAAGAAAAGATATTGATTCATATATAGGCAGTACTATACTAATTTCTAATGGTCATTTTTTCTCTGGTGTTGTAGCACGGCTGATATAAACTAGAATTTTATTGAAGGTTATGCAGTCACGTGACAAATAGGCTGTACGATAATTTAAGGTGTGGGATTCTAAATAGGAACGTTGTCACCATTTAAAGTGTGTAAATGTCTGACGGACTTTTGCCTGTTTATTAGTGGTCACAAAGTCATCTGGGAGCCTCATATCACGATGATACGAAGGTGCAAAGTAGATGTGGCTCTAACCAGGGTTTTGGGTCTGTTGTCACCGTGCAGCTGCTCTATAAACGCTCTGGCAACCGAGTTAAGCAGACTGAATTATTTTCAAACTTATCGCCTCCATTAGGCTTGGCTTAGCAAAGTCAGTTTAACAGCATTAGGCTAAATATTTGACTTATTTACCATAATGACAATTACACAAATCGGTGAACAGATTTACGAGGATGGCATAGTGTATTCTGTCTATATACAAGCAAATAACGCCGTTTTAACTAACCACTGATGCTTGACTCTTGTGCTCAAAATATTTATTCAATCAACTAAATTTATGCATGTGAAAACGAAAGTATTCATTGGTAACAGTTTTTGACAAATGAACTATCTACTAGCACTCGAGTATCTTTCATTAAAATGCAATGTATTTGTGTTTTACGATAGATTGTTTTTGCCTTATCAACGATTGCAGACGGTTTATTTAATTTAAGGACTTTAAGCATTGTTTACCTAAGTCCTTTCTTCGCTAATAGCAATTATCCTTAGTTTTTGTGTCGGTTCAATCTGCTATAGGAAACCTGTGCAATCGCGCTGGTTTTAGAGTGTTTGTAATTTAAATGACCTCATCTTAAAATAGTTACACGGATGTTCCACCTTCAGTAAAATTAGGCAATGAGATGTTTTTAAGATTCTACTAATAACCAGCTTTCTCACTTGCAGTTAACTTTTCTTAAATTACGAACAGAATCTTGTACATAATGATTTAAATGTTTATGTTGTGGATTTTACTATATATATATATATATATATATATATATATATATATATATATATATATATATATATATATATGTATGTTGTCAGTATATACTTACATTGTACATTGAAAAAGTAAATCTACTGGTAGACTAGTTTCATCCTTATTGGGCCAAAATTGCCGCGACTAGTGCACGAATCGAAGTAAATTTATTTCGGAGTCCTGCAACTTATCACCTGTACTAACCAAGCTGTAAACCGTGCCATTTTCTGTCATATGTGGAATCATATTTTGCGTCATTGTTAAATTTTTTTTCTTATTAGGAAGAAAAAGCACAGTAATAAATCAAACTGTTTGGGCCGATTAGTAAGTGTAGGGGTCTTCTCGTCGTATTGCAGTGATGTCTGAGATCTGGTCATTCTTGTATTGATGGTTTGAAAGTTGACCAACTATTCGAATTGGTGACTGTTGCGTGTACGAATGTTATTTTCCCATGTGTTGTCCTTCGTTACGCCTTGTTTCTCAATTTTGTTCTGTCAATTTGGTAACAGCACAGGATGTGCACATGTTAGTGTTGAATTATCATATTGCTTTGAAATTTTTTTCGCTATTATCATTAGTTTTGATACAGTATGTTCAACTTTTTTTTCTTCAGTGTGTTGCCACTCCGATCGAATCTGGTCAAGTGAGTGTTTGGACTTACCTGGATGCTATTAAATTTTTGTTGGGTTTTGTGATTCGTGGCCAGTCGATTAGAATATTAGATTGATGCAACTTTTAAATATTAAAGCCGGGCGATTGGTATTTTACATAAAAAGCTTCATATATATATATATATATCTTTTAGGTTTCAAGATGAAAGGTCAGCGAGAAGAGTTCTCACGAGAATGGATCGCGACAGAAAAACTGCCGGTGTCGGCGGTGGAGTCGGCCTGGACATAGCCGATGGCGAACAGGTAAACACCGCACTCGTTTTTGCTTAGCAACTAATTATTCCTTTGTTATTATATTTGATTTTTATTCATTGTCTCGTCACTCTTTTATATCAATGGGCATACAATTTTTGTTTTTAGAATCGAGAGAAATTTGAATTAGAAATTTTAATCGATTTAAGGATTTCTGTTTGTCAATTTTAGTTAATTGTGACAATCGTGACTATATATGAGAGACTTAATATTTTACAGGGCATGCCTTAATTTTATTGCAGTATTGGGTTAGAACAATACACCTCGTCTTAACTTGAATGAGCCAGTTTTAACTTCATGAAGAGCTATGCTTGATCAGTCGCGGAAGCCTCGGGGTTTTATTTTGAGAATAGCAATAGCCGTATGAAGTGCTCTTTTACTAAGAAGCCTTACTCGTGCATCAACTTTTCAATTGATTTTATCATTTACAATGATCGCGTTATTTTAGTTAGGGTTACAAGTTTCGCCTTCGCGCATACAACGGACGTCCTGATGCTGTTTTACAGCCCATTCACCTGAAATTCATTGTTATCTAGCAGTGAAGCATCAGTTCTTACTAGCTGATTTGCTGTTTTCTGCCGTCTTCGTTTTCAGGCGGTTTGATAGGTGAACACTAGAATGCGTTATAATCAATAAGGCCGAATCATCTAGTTAATTAGTATAGTTAGCTAGAGCTTAGTCTGCTTTCCATTTGAAGGAAGACGACAATTTTTGCTATTGTTTCTTTTCATCTAAGTTTAATTTAAGTTATTTTATTACGCAATGGGTCAAAAGTAATCCAGTTATAAATATACATAAATATTACATATATATTTTCTGCCAGTATTAGCTGAATATAAAGCGTAAGTTAGCGAAGATAATTCATCAGGTAACTCGGTTTCTTCCATATTGCTACTTTGTCAAGTACTTCCGAGAATTGCGGCCACCATGGCTCGAACCGGAGTATATCTGTTTTGGAATATGGCACTCATCCACTGCGCCTCTTTTCTCGCATACTACAGCACTTTTCAGTTATATCAACTTACGTTTAGAAAATCCCTTCATTCACGTGGTGTCTATTTGGTATCTCTTTCGAACTGAAGTTCTAATTTGTCATCCTTGATCTGTCATTGTAGAACATACAACAAGATACGTTTAGTTATTATCTTAAATGCTACGCCTGGAGAACATACGTGTTGGGTTTCAACGATGTGTTGCGCAATTGCAGAAGTGTATTCACCATTTGATTTAAAACAGGCGTTTAAATTGCAACCTTCTCTCATTCGAGTAATTAACCGTCTGGTCGATTGACCTACGTAAATTGGTCGAAAACTTGCGCATGTATTTTGGTAAATAATATTTGATGTCGACATTAACGTCTGCAATTACGCAACACATCGTTGAAACCCCACACATATGTTCTCCAGACGTTCCATTTAAGATGATTACTAAATGAAATAACAGAAGGTATTTAACCAAATACGAAGCTTAATGGATAAAAAAAATGCAGCCGGATTTATGCAAGCGTAAAATGCATGTTCAGGCTTTGAGCGTGAACTGGAGGTGATGCACGAAATTGATTGGTTATTTTCTTATTCCACATTCTCTATGTTTACATTTTTCTATTTTTTTTTCCTTTAAATTTAGATATAAAGAGATGTTCACTTGTAGATACTTGAGAATAATTTGTGAAAGAAAATGTTCTTGTATCTGATAAAATTTCTTTTTTCACATAGAAAGAGTGCTGTGTATTTTATTAAGGCTCGCATTCAAAAAGAATATATATATATATATATATAGCCATAGAAATTCCGGCTTGACGACCGGCGGGCTCAAGCTAGTCAACCCGGGATTGGTAGCATGAAACTTGCCGGACCATCAAGGGACACAACCATCATCCCGTTTCATGTGAAGCCTCGAGTTTGGTCTAACTGCACTGTAACGTTTTGTTAAATATGTAGTGACGGAATGAGAGCAAGCGTTCCAGACGTGAAGGGCAAGTTTCGGCTGCTGAAGGAAACTCTGGTCACTGGCACCTGGGCAGAAAGAGCTCATCAGCCTTGGTTGGCAGACTATCTAGGAGAAGGAAAACTCAGAATAAAAACCATCACTAGGAATGGGCGACCTAGTGTTCTTTTACAGTCCAAATATAACCATGACAAGTACAACTTACAATAATTACATACTGCATCGGCCGTCGCGCAGTATAAAAAGGGTCGCCTTATCTGCTGAGCCGCGCAGGATGGATAAGCGAAATCGGGCTACTGCAGGCACCTTCATCTCCGATTCTGCATCCTTTCCTTTTCTTAATCTAACAATAAAACTCTTTTAGATACTATGCATATGGTTGGTTTAGATCATAACACTGAGCCCAATACCAGGTTGCCAAATATCGAAAATGGTTCTAGTATACGATCATTCATTAGACCTAGGTTAGGTTTCAATATAGGCGCATTGAATGTGCGAACATTAAAATAACTTGGACAACAAGAATCTCTTGCACGTACGTTGGATAAATTAGAAATCGACATATGTTGCGTATCTAAAACCAGAATACAGGATACTACGTGCATTACAGAACTGGTTGCACCATCCCTATCTACGCGTTATTGGCTACAAACATCTGGTTCCACAGAGTTCTCTGAAGCCGGTAAATGGGGCGTTGGTATCGCTCTTAGCGCGCGAGCTAAAGCTTGCTTAATAGAATGGATCCCTCTAAATAGTCGATTGTTTGTGGCACGTCTAAATACATCTACTAAAATAAAAGCAAAAAACCGTTATCATTGTTGCCTCTTCGTTGTATCTGCATTTGCTCCTACCGATTGCAGCACAGAAGAAAGCAAGGACGCTTTTTACTCCGAATTAAGCTCCTTACTAAGTAAAGCACGAAGTTCAGATATAGTCCTAGTTACGGGTGACATGAATACTCAAGTTGGACGCTTAAGTAACACAGAATTTTATTTAGGTGGAAGATACACTATAAGCTCGACTCGCAACGATAATGGTGAACGGCTTTTGGATAGCTGAGCTGAACATAGACTATATTTGAGTTGTACAAACTTCAGACGTAGTGTTAGACGTTGTGCTACATGGCGTCCTCCAGCACCCGGACAACGGTGGACTCAAATAGATCATGTAGCAATTAGTTATAGATGGCGTGGTTGCATCCAAGATTGTCGTTCTTTTTGGAGCACTTATGTCGACTCGGACCATGCACTTATCCGTTGTAGATTTGCACTAAAATTTTCCGGGAAAATAATTAAGAACAAACCCTAAATTGATGTAGACACACTCGAAAAACCGTCCTTCTGACAAAATTATGAAAATATTCTAAAGGCTAATCTAACTGGTCTGGGTGGCGAAAATCCGAATATACTTCGGTCCAAGATAAGTTCCACTATGCACAATGCAGGTACTCCTGTATATGGCATTGCAGGCCTCATAGAAATAATCACTGGATCTCTGTAAAATCTATGGAGATACTCGAAGTAAGGCGCCATATTCCACCTGGCTCGACTCATAATAATACCCGTCGCAAAATAAGGCGCCAACTTAAGCGCAGTCTAAAATTCGATCTTGAAAACTGTCGGACTCGAAAGGCTGAAGAAATAGAAGTATCCTTCGCTTCAAGTAATAGTCGCTGTTTGTTCCAACTTATTCTCGCAACAGGTCCGAGAAAATTAAACGGTCGTGAAACTATAAATGATAGTAACAACGATTTAATAACCGACAAGTCGTCTTGACAGGTGGGCTGAACACTTTAGAAATCAATTTTCTTGGCCACCCGCGTCAGTTCCTATTCCCGAAAGCATGTCTGCATCAACAGTGTGGTATGTAAGTCCCGAAGCACCATCCGAGTTAGAAGTAAGCGATGCTAACCCATCTCTTAAACGCCCCAAAGCCGCGGGCCCCGATGATTTGCTTCCAGGATTGTTTTAGGATGGTGGCGATATCATTTCAGGAGCGTTGACCAAACTTTTTCATACTATATGGAATGAGGAAACCGTACCACTTGATTGGAATGAGTCGACCATCATTCCCATCTACAAAAAAGGGAATCGTAATTCGTGTGATAACCCTCATGTTATAAGTTTGACTCCAGTTGTATTGAGGTTATTTGCTTCCATTAACATATGTCGTCTTAGCGCTTTGCGTGAATCAAATA